>CAHIKZ030001686.1:5000-42500 GCA_903632075.3 Acanthosepion pharaonis
ATATATATGGATGAAGAAAAGATATTCACACCTTTCATAAGGGTATTATCACATTAGTGAATTTTCGACTGGAATTCGAACTTTTCCACAATTCTTCAATCCAAGCCGTTTTCCATTACTCCTTTCGACACAGTGTGGATGAACTTATATATTCATATTTACATATGCTATATATTGAATTTACTTTAAAATAATTTTAGCCTACCTTAAATCATATATATATATATATATATATATATATGTATAATGGAACTGACAACGTAAAGAGTTTTAATGAAAATGTAATTTAAAAATGGTTTGTTGTAACGCCTTCCTTTAATATAGTTCTTATCATTCACCCCATATCCACCTTTAGCTAGAACGAACGTTAAATTTGAACATCCAGCCGACACACTGGGGTTAAAATAGGAAACTAAAATGATACATATGACACACTCATAAGTCACTTCCTCACTTCGTTAACTTTGCGTATACTTGATGAGGTCCGTAAAAACGTGTGAATTTCTTTTCATTTTTCATTTCAGCTTTTGGAAGTAAAGTCTGATGATCCAGAACCCTGTTAAAGGGGTTATGGTGAAATAACTTATTACATGGAATCTTAACGTGGTCTGTCTTTTATTCAAACATATCTGCTCTGAATTTTACATTGAGCTCTCTGGATATCATCCTCCTCAGGTCTACCCATACGGATTACCTAAATTTGCATAAACTATATATATATATATATATATATATATATATATTATATTATATTCTTATTTATTGTATTTCTCTTTCTATTATATCTATATATATATCAGTGTGATTTTTGTGTGTGTAACATGTTACTGATTCCTTAAGAAAACCACGTTTGAAGAACGCCGGAGCGTACAATGGCCGAAACATAACATGACAAAAATATGGACAATAGTCCGTTAAAAATAATTTTTTCATTAAAACAGACATTTTTTTATTTTTTGGTTAAATTTTCTATCTCTGTTTATTTTGTAAAAATCACTAGTTGCTGTGTTAAATGATAAACACGCTAAAAAATTAATTTTCCTAATTTTGCGCCGATGTGTTTAATGGTTAGATTGTTTCTTGACAGCAGTGGAGTCAGGGGGACCCGCATTTTATCATATATTCAAATAAGCTCTGGAAACAGTCTAATCTGCAGATGAAGTATATATATATATATATATATATATATATATATATATATATATATATATATATATAATATTGAGAGATAAAGATAGAAAAAAGACAGCTTCAGACAGTGTTTTAATTTCAGAGACACAAGATAGAATGAGTTCATTTTAGAGATGTTTTCTTTTAAAATCTTCCATAAACAATGCATATTAACAAAAGAATCTTCTCATAAAAACTTAGGATGAAGGAAAAAGTATAAGAATCATAAAATAACCTGCCTGAACTTAATCTGTTCAATAATCTTGGGACTTTCACATTGTCAAGATGATTTGCAAATCAAACGACTTAAAAAATTTTTTTTCAAGCAATAGCAGTTCTATATTAACTTTCATTTTTAATTACAAATAACAAAATTAAAATATTCATATGAGGCTTTTCTCAAAATGGTTACGCTTGAAAAAAGTTTAAAATAATTAAAACATATTTGCTTTTCGAAATTGAATAAACCGGATACATAATTATCACACTTTTCTTGATTAATTAAAAATTATTGACCTTTTTAATTTGCGAATCATTTATACATAAGTTATTGAAAATTGTCAGAATAATACTTTCTTAAATCTAGAACAAAAAGGCATAATACTAAATATATATCTATAGAAATTGTATGACGTGTTCTATTAGTAAATTTACATAATTTTAATATTAAATTAAAAAAAAAATATTGCAGAAATGAAGCTAGTGTCATACCGGTGACTAAGATCTCCTGTATTTCCAATATGTTAATACATACATGATACAAATTCAGGATTCTTTTTGCAGAAGAGATTGCTATCCAAGGCTATGTAAAACATTTACGACCATTTGTTGTAGGCATCTGTAAACAGAATATAAATTTATCATTGATGGGTCCTGTAAATATAAATATCAAAGATCCATGGATAACAGCATAAAAGAATCGTAGATTTTCGGACATAGCTGATAACTGGCAATTTGAACAATTATGAGCAAGGTCTTCTGACTCTTTGTCCATGTTTAACTAATAAACATAGCTACAGGCCAACAACTTCATGTGTCTGATACACCGATGACCAAGCTGAAATTGTTTTCGAACTCTGTTTTCTAAAGTCAATGGAAAAAAAATACACGTTCCCCAAAAGGCATAAAGCCGTCGATTTCTGACATCGAATATCGACCATGGAAGAAAGGTTGAAGCTGATTATTCACGACATACTGCTGGCAGCTGTGTATTACGGTAGTAAATCACTTTCTGCATCAATGGATCAGAAACCGTGGATTCCTTAATCATTTATGAATTGACTGGCAGTGTTTTGACAGTGACTGTGAGCTCTTAAACAATTCCCGATTCTGCGAATACTGCTGCAAAAACTGAGACAACTAGTAGTTGAATGTTGAGCATGGTGGCACATCGTTGTACACGATTTACAATATAAATAAGACTACCTTTCTTCGATCCCAAGATTGCAAGTAATGGTCTATGGCCAGGCTGAAATACACCCTCTTATGAAATATCTTTATGACAAAGACAATTGCTAAGGCTTCTTTCTCAATATGACGATAGTTTCGTTCAGGGGCTGTCAATGAACAATGGCCATCTGAATGCCGTCGGGAAAGATGTGGGGAATCCTGACGGAAACAACATAGTCAGAAGATTCGAAAAATCACAATGATGACAAAAGACAGATTTTTGTGTATGAGGATCAAGAAAATAAATTTTTGATGTAGGTAAAAAAAGACTGGCAATCTGCTTACCACTTCGATGGAACATCCTTTTTTCAGACGATGATTCAGGGAAGTACGAATACGGTAGATTTAAAGCAGGAATGATTGGTACCAGCTTACCATACCAGAAAAGAACGTAGGTGTCCAAATATTTATCCGTGTTGGCATGTCTTTGTAGACAGAAATATTTTCCAGGTCTGGTCGTCGACCATTCTTGTCAGAAATAAATCCGATGTACTTAATCGTCGTTCGGAAAAATTGATTTTTTTGAGCTCTCATATGAAAACCATTTTTGAATCACTTCGAAAACAGTAAATAGGCTTTTCAGAGGTTCATCCTAAGTTGCACCTACAACGATGATTTCAGCAAAGTGCGAAGTGGTTCGTGTCGGACCAAACGTCATGGCATAAATATTTTGCTTGAATATGGTTGGTGATGATTTTACACTAAAAGAAGACGATTGAATCTAAATAAACCCTTCGACATATTGAGTGTAGGAAAGCATCTGAAATGTCAATTTTAACAAAACAAGTTCTGCCATTAAGCTTTGAAAAGAAATTTTGCTGGCATCGGTAAACGGTACTGATCTGCATGTAAAGAATTATTTAACCGAGGGGAATAATCTGCACATATATTTACAATTTGCCCTCTTGACAACGTCAATGGGAGCTGCCCACACCCAATAAAACCGGGTCCCTAAATCTGATATTTCTCACATTAGGGATTACCGAAAGTTATTTAAATGTCCGCATCTCTTTTCGACAATTTAAGCAATTCTAAAGAACGTGAAAAAGCGACTGTTGATCTGCGAAGATTTCCTTGTTTGGTCAACAATTCCTGTAAAAGTGAAATCCGAAGGCTACTTTGTGGAATCGATTACGAAGCAAAAGTCTTGATACCCATGCTTATTTCCTTGAAAAAATAGCATAATGGAATGTGAACCTCCTGCGTTGCAACAACGAAGACAATGTAATGTTTGTTGGAACGTAATATGAAATAGGGTTGTTTACTAATAATTCTATGGAATAATTGTTTACTATTAATTCTATGGAATAATTAGAAACTACTCTTTAAGTTGAAACAGAGAATTATCAAATTGTTCTTTTTAGGGTAGATGGATCTGAGATTCCTCATATTGTACTTGTTGGTACCGTAATATTTGTTTCAGGGCGTACGAAAAATAGACATTGCAATTTATTAGATTTTTTCTCCACTTCTAAATGAAAAAAAAGAGACTGTTTCTGTAACTTGGTAAATTACACTTGGCCAAATCCGTTATATCCTCGTCGTCAATCTGTTATGGGATGTCAACTAATGCTAATGACAAACAGGGTTTTCACTGGTAAACATCTTGCCAGTATTTTATATGTTGCCCGAACAATGGTTGAATAATATTTCTTGTAAATTGTGTGGGACTAATACAATTAGTAATGTAAAAATTGAAATGTCAAGAACATAGATGTATACCATATCACTTAGCAGAATAGTGAAGTACTAATTTACTAAGAATAAATTCAGGTGGATGGTGAGATAGCGTGGGTTGAAATTACATGCGTGATTCCCTGTTAATTCAATTCGTCATGTTGAAAAAGAGACGAAAAGAACACTCGATTGTTTGAAGACGTCTGCTAGGGGATGTAACTCCAGTTTAAGTACATACATACATACATACATAGATACATACATTTGCACTTTGTTTTATATTATATTTAAGTATCAGTCTATATTTATATTATTTTTAAGTATCTGTCTATATTTATAAACCTAATGTCTTCAGTAACTATTTTTACCGGAGCTCATATTGCAACTTTGTTGTTATTATCGCTTTTCTCTGGCACTCCTTATTACTGGTTCCCATATTGTATTTATTTCTATGCTTGGTCAGCTCAGGAGATTTTTGTGGCCTAGCATATGTGCTGATTCCTTAAGTTTACAAATTTTCCAATTTTATAATACCCAGAAATTTCATACAAAGGTGTCCTCATGGACACATGGAACAGTGAATATATATATATATATGAAAATTATTGTGTCATCCGTGATTGCATCAAATTTTCATCAGGCCCAGACATATTGTGTTGATTAATTGTCGTACGGTCATAGTCTGCAATGGACGTTAGTCCAAGGAAGCGTATGAAAATTGTAACGCTGCACGAACTTACAGGCAAACCATACCAGTGAACAAATCAAAGTATTATCGACTGGGTCGGAAACTCTTCTGATTTAAATCCAATGGAGAATATGTGGCCAATCTGCAAGGAACGACTTCATGGAAAAGGACATAGGCTTTAGTAACGTGTGCCCTGTGTCATGTTTTATTGAAAAAAATACGGAAAAATAAATTATAACGGATTTATATTTTGTTTCAATTAACTTGCACAATGCTCTCTCTCTCTCTCTCGCTATATATATATATATATATATATATATATATATATATATATGTGTGTGTGTGTGTGTGTGTGAGAGAGAGAGAGAAAAAAGAGATGACTGCTGTTTCATGCTGGACGCAATCGTATGAAACAGCCTGTCGCCTCTGAATGTTCATACGTTGTATTTCTGATATTAAGCACTTTATCCAATATATATATATATATATATATATATATATATATATATATGCTCTTCTTTTCGGGTGTGTGAATAACTAACAAAATTTGAACATTTTTTTATATATTGGAATAGTTTGGCATAGAGAATAAATGGAAATAAAGTGAAAATAAAAGCAAGCTTTCTCTTGCAATCGATATTGAAATAATTATTTCGCATAATTCATTATGAAAAGTCTCTCGAATTTTAGCTGAAACAAAACGTCCTGTAGTTCTAAACACCGTACCAATGGATTATATTTAATTTAGAAATCAATCCTCTGTTCTTTTTTCTACAACAATGTAGAAAGGGAGATGATGCGTTCTTATTATGAGAATACCAACTGGAGATAAATAATAAACAGAGAATAAATAAATGTCGGATCGTTTTTTTTTTATTTTTCGTTATCGCCCCATGCAAGGCATTAAAGTCATTAAGGCACAAGATATTACGGAGTGTCGAAGAATTAAGAACCGAAAATGAACGGTAAGAGAAAATTGTAATCAAGAAGAAAGTAGATAGCGATGGACAGGGGACTTAAATTGTTGCGGATTAAATTTGGTTGGAAAATTTTGAGACGGATGTGAGTTCCACAATCGAGAAGTGCAGGAAAAGAAACATTTGACATAGAACTTACAGCTACATCAAGAGAAGCTTAAGTCTCAACCGATGAGATCGCGACGCCAATCTAAGTAAATCGCTTCAATTCATGAAGTCCTGCTACCATAGCCAATAGCTCACTCGAACAATTACTATGAAAATATTTATAGAAAAGATACAGACAGGCGGGCTTACCGCGATAGGAAAGTCACTTAAGCCACGACTAATAATATTGATGATTCTTTTTCGGATCATAGTAAATAGCAGGGATACCGAACTGTATGTGGAACACAACACACACACACACACACACACACACACACACATATATATATATATATATATATATATATATATATATATATATATATATATATACACATATAAAACACACACATACATATATAGATAGATAGATAGATAGATAGATAGATAATATTAGTGGTCAATATATATATATATATATATATATATATATATATATATATATATATATATATAATCCCAAGAGGATAGAATCCAGGTAGAACTCAATGTCCAGGACAGAGTAAAAAATATGATATAAAAGGCTCAAACACTAATATTCCATGGTTATAATTAATTACATTGGAATCGTAATCACGATCCAATTCATCAGACCTACAAATTCAAATGTGGCAAAATATTCTAAGCTCGATAGACTTAGATATTCTGGAGAGAGAAAATTGTCATGCTCAACAGGGTGAACTGACTTTCTTGGCAGCTGACCTAGCAAAGCATTCAAAGTTTTTTGCCTTCATGCCAGCTGAGACGGCACAGCAAGTCACTTTCATGAAGGTTAGCATCAGCCATGTTGATGGAAGGCAGAGAGGAGTTTCTCAAATCATAAATAGAGAGAAGTTTAGTGTTGGAATTAATATTGCCTTTCCATTGTGCGTCTTTATAGGTGTATCGATAATATTGATCGATGCACATATAAACGACGCACAATCGAATGGCTCTATTAGTAATTTTCTCTTCTAGTTAATGGAAAATAATTGATAAATTCAGTTATTCATTGAACAGATTCTTTGAGAATGGATTTAAATTTTGTGAGTAACGGAAGCGAATGTTGGACGATTTCCTCAAAGATGAATTATAAATACGAGGTAACGGAGATGTGGTTCTACAGAAGGATGCTAAGGATACCATGGACTGAGCGCGTGAGGAACGATGAGGTCTTAGAGAGGATGCAAATGATGAGGAGGCTTATAATTTACATCAGGAAGTGACATTTGAAGTTTCTGGGACGCATAATGAGGAAGGATGACCAGGAGAATCTGATACTCACGGGTCGAATAGAGGGAAAGGGAGACAAAAGAAAACAACTCATGACATACCTAGCAGCCTTAAGCAAGTGGATGACAGAACGTCGTCTTGGAGAAATGGCAGAGGGACGAAACTTATTGAGAGATACAAGTGATAGGGAGAAGCGGAGAGCTATGATCGTCTACGTCCTGAAAGGACAAGGCCCCTCAAAAAGAAAGAAGATATAATCTGGAGAGAGAAAATTGTCACGCTCGACAGGATGAACCTACTTCCTTCTCAGCTGACCTATCAAAGCATTCAAAGTTTTTCACCTTCATGCCAGCTGTTAACGTTAGCGTGAGATGGTGCAACGAGTCACTTTCTTGGAGGTTAGCATCAGCCATGTTAATGAATGGCAGAGGAGTCTCTAAGATTATTTATAGAGTGAAGTTCCGTTTTGGAGGTAATATTGCCATTCGATTGGGCGCCCTTCTTAATGGAAAGTAATTGATAAATTCAGTTGTTCATTGAACAGATTCTTTGAGGATGGATTTAAGTTTTGTGAAGAATGTAATTTACATGCCTACATTATAAACTCGCACGTGTACGTGTTCTATCTTTAGAAACATCTATGAAATAATTTACGTTTGAATGTGCAAATACATCCATTATCAGGTTTCCCTGTGCAGCATTGAATCAGTAGAATAATTTGCAAGTAAATAAAGCAATTATCGGCAAATCTAAAGTAACAGGAATGATAAAGCTATGTAGAATTTGATTCAGCCTATTTGAATTACATTGCATTGATCGTCGAATGAATAAATGAAAATCGATTTAGCGGGAGAGACCATAAAAGAAAAGCAGAATTGATAGACAATGCTTGACATTAACTTATTCTCATGCTTATAAATACATGCACTTTATATATATATATATATATATATATATATATATATATATATATATATATATATATATATATATATATATATATTTGGGGGGTGCGTGCGTGCGTGTATGTATATATATATTATAGATGTTAACATCTTAATCCTAAAAAAAGGAGAGGGAATATCTGAGGAACCTTCCGGTCAACCCTTCGTCAGATAAAATCGTATGCACAATTATTAATTTTCTGATAAGACGAAAAACGAAAGCAATTTTTGAAGGATTGATTTCATTAATAATTTTGCCAACGATTTTCCCTGACGCAGTGTTAATTGAAAGGTCCCTCTGTTATCACCCCATTTTTAGTATTATGGTGGTGACATCTGTCCTATCTAAGGTTTTACTTCTCATAATCATTGTTGAGAATCGGGGATCCTGGATAATATATATCATTTTTGAATTCAGAGTTGTCTTTCTCCTAAATTATTTACCACTTAGGGTGATACATCATACAGTGTTTCTGGTATTTAATCCATAGCTGGGGGAGAAGAGATGGATTATTGTCTTTCCAAAGAGTATATGGGGGTAGGGCATTCAATGAAGTAGGCGGTATTTAAAATTCGGCCAATACCCATAAGAATTCGGTCACTATCCATTACAAAACCATAGACACACATATATATATATATATATATATATATATATATATATATATATATATATATATATATATATATAGAGAGAGAGAGAGAGATAGAGAGAGAGATAGAGAGAGAGAGAAATAGAGAGAGAGAGTTAATATGAAAAAGTTTTTTACTTACTGTATGTGTCCATACACTCATCGAAACAGAATTAATATGCCGTTGTTTCTCTGTTCTCTTGTGCTTTTATTGGTATAAATTTGTTATCTTTATACTTCTCTCGTTACATTTTCTCATATTTTGATTTTCCTCTTTTATTTATTTCCTCAACTTGGTTGGTCACTGGTTCCTTGGTGACCAATTAATTTCGGGTATCGTTGGAATAATTTTGGTGGGTGTATGTTTGTGCCGGTTTGCGTCTATGCGGGTAGACACGCACAAGCAAGGAAGAACACACACAAGTTTTATTCTGTGTATTCCTGTATGTATGTGCACCTATTTGTATATTTGTATTTGTGAGTATGTTCGTATTAACTGCATTGTGTGTTTAATTTGATGATAGTATTTGCGTGTGTGTTTTTGTTAAATGTAACTATATATTTCGGGGGCTGTATTATTTTTGTTTACTTACTTTTTAACTTAGAGTTTGATCTTTGGTTGTGATTATGTGAACGAAATATTTGGTGATGTTGTAAAATGAACTGCTTTTCTTTTTGCACAGTTATATGTTTATATGTGTTTCTGAGTATACGGACGCACAAACGCATACACACGCAAACACGTACATGCACACACTCTTTCGCACGTGTATGTTTATGTGTTGGTGTATATCTGACTTAGTGTGTGTGTGAGAGTGTTTGTGTTAACTCTTTATGATTTTTGTGTTTTAGTGTCTTGTAATATGTGTATGTGCGTGTGTGTGTATTTAGACATAAGCGGCTCTGCAAATTTTTATATTTTTTTTTTATTATTTAAGTATTATTTTTCTTTCAAATTGAAAAAAAAAATAATTACAAATATTCTTTGTGAAACAACAATATTTTCTGTATCTTTTGATTTACACTAAAACCGAATGTCTTGCTTCTTTGGTGCAAAAATGTGTGTGACAAGGATGTGTATGTTGATTTATGTATGCGTACATATTGTAGATGTCGGCCGCATGGAAGAAGCAAGGAAGCTGACTTACTGTTGACGTTGCTAAACAAATTTAATCTTTTTTGTGTCATATCGCTAAGCATTTTGTGTGTAATATAATATGCGAAAATAAATATACGAAAATATGTTATTAATTATGTGGGAGAATTAAAGATTTTGTATATAAAAAAAAACAACGAAAACCCCGGTCAAAGTTTATCAGAAAAAAATAGCAAAATTGAACATTTTTTTTATAACGAAAAATCGACTTCGGAGAAAAAAAAAATTAGGTTAATAATTTCAAATTTTTTAATCAATGACTATTTTAGAGTTTTTAAATACCCATTTTAAGAAAGTAAAATATTGTTGATAATATTCCAAAGTGATGTTCCAAAATGACAGAGCAAATTAACATAGAAATTCAAATTTTGGAGCCGGTCCGTGTACAAAAATATTTTAATTTCTGTCTGATCCAGTTCTGTACGAGTGCGATGGATAAAATGTGGTTTAAATTACGCAAAAATGAAAATAACACCGATGTTTTATCTTAACAGATATATCTACCAAAGTTACACAAACAAAAAAAATATCTTGAAATACTCAAGTATACATTTATTCAAAAAAATAGCCATTGGCTTCAACCGCAGCCTCCAGGCGACTTCGCAAATATCTGCTCTTCTGAACGGTCATCTTCTTTAAGTTGGTAAATACTGCCATAATCCTTGCCTTCAGTTCATCTTTACAAGGGCTTTTCTTCGTCTCTCCGTAAACTGCGCCCCCCACATCAAGGTGGGTTGCAGTCTGGGGAGTTAGGTCACCGGTTTTAAATGCATAATGTGGTCGCAGAAATTTTCTGACAACCATGTTCTCATGATTGTGTGGCATGATGTAGAAACCTGTTGCCAGATATAGCGTTTTCTACCAGCCACCCTCTTGACCAATTGCAGCACTATCTCCTCAAGGCAATTGTGGTTTGTCTCAGTGTTGAATATGAGGCCCTTATCAATAAATTCGAGAGTTCTTTTTTTTTTTATCAGAACGATCAGAATGTGTTTTTCGAGCTGCAGTACAACCGCAATCACAATTAGACTCGTTCAACTCTTTCCCAAACTTCATCAGATCGACACTCAAATACTCTGAAATCTTCATATTGAAGATTCCGGCGCAACTACTTAGCAGTACATCATGCTGTTTCCAAATTTCTGGCAGTGTGAATTGTGTGATTATGCTCTTTTTCTCAGAAACGCTTCCCAACTGGACCTACTATACTTAGCAGTCGACAACATTAATAACAAACACAATTAAAATATGAAATGACGACAATTTACGCATCGTACTCTCTCTCTCTCTCTCTCTCTATATATATATATATATATATATATATTCAAAAAGTTATAATATAAACGTGTTATAAAATCACTACAAGAATAGCAATTTTGTTGCAGTACATCTTGAACTCAAAACCATGAGAAGACACCAAATGTGTTGAAACAAAATGGCTATTTTTGTAGTGATTTTATAACATGTTTATGTTATAATCTTTCAATAAATAATGTTTAGTCTATTCTGTATTGATCACTCTTTTAAGAATAGTGTTTTTGGTTATTGGAACTTTACACTAATCCTATTCTTGGATATATATATATATATATATATATATATATATAGAAGAAATATAGTTTAAAGGTGTGCTATATTTATGGGATAAAGTTTTCAATATCTGAGATAGAGCGCATGTATATATAAATATAAAAGTGAACACTGACGACTGTCGCCACTGTGTAATAAATATGGCGACAAAGATGAGCACAAAAGTCTAAATAATTTAAATAGTGTACATAAAACCTCATCTCTATATTTCATCTCAGAAATATAGACAGATACAAAAAGAAAATTATACATAAAACCAGGAAGATGCAGTTGAACTTTCTGTGGCATGTAATGAGGACGAGGGTCTTAGACAGCATGACATTGAAGGGAAAAAGCAAAGCAGCACGTAACATATTTGATGGACTTGAGCAAATCGATGTAAAAACAGTTTTCTATAGAAATAAGAAAGCGACATAACATACGAAGAACTACACGGGATAGGAAGATGCCGTGTCCATGATCGCCAACGTCTTGAAAAGAAACGGCACATAATAAAATAATATTGTTAAAGTATTGGTGATAAGAGGCGGGTGATAATCCGATTTTGGTGACAGTTATGGCAGCTGTCCATTTTAGTCTAGCTGAGTTCTCAGTAAATATGTCTGCTCCTTTAAAAAGCAGGAATATAACTTAAGGCTCCAGTACTAAATAAGTGTTGTGGTACGATCCACCTAATTTACATAGTGGAGTATCGACCATATAAATATGGTTGGTACCGGGAAGATGAGGGTGAGGAAGAAGAGATCCAATCCAGAGACTCTGCCCGATTGCGACTAAGTCAACCCATTGTACAGGAACGGTCTTCCCAAGAATATACCAAGCTATCTGTAAATATTGTGTACACGTTCTTGTGTCAATACATTTTGTTTAAGTACATTTTGTGTTGTATTATTATTATTCCATGCTTTATTCAAGTTTCAACAATAAGCAAAATGTGTGATCATGGAGTCGCTCGAGATTGAACCTACATTTGGGGATATATATTTTTATTAATGTCAAATCCCTTCACAATAGCTTGTTACGCGTCTTTATAAAGAAGACAGAAGCGGCCTCGAAGCGGTGAACAACTTGCCAGGCGACGTTTGCGATTGGGAAACTTTCCAATAATTCGTTTTTTCGGTAGATAACGTTGAAAGTAATAAAATTCTATAATCGTGCTAAGAAAATATTGTAGCGATCCAATTTGTTTGCAATGTTGAACGTATTTCTTAGATCCATAGGGCTGGTGTGTAGACATTTATTTTTGTGACATTTTTATTGGCTGTAGTAAAAGGAAAATGTGTGTATCGATTAACTCTGAAGCCAAATTGAATATGGAAGGTTATCTGCGGCAGTATGATATTCCTATCTGTCAGAATCCAGAGGAGAATTACTCAAAGCGTAACAAGTTAATGGTTAAAGAAGTTCGGCTTTTGCAAGTCCTTACAATTGCGGCACCTTCAGTAATTTCCATAAACTGGAGGCGACGAAGTGGACTTTTCAAAGTAGACATTAAGGCAAAAAACTTATCATATTTATGCAGATGCATTTTTTGCTCTCGGATTTTCTTGTGGTGAAAATTCATCATATATTCCCGTTGTTGGGGGTTACAAGGAATTGAAAAGTAATGTCCCCTGAATTCATAATGAGTACAAATTCAGAAGTCGTTGGAAGAGCGACTAGAAATAAAATTTCTGTCTTACTGAAATCCAGATCTACGAAATATTCATTTTAACTTGTACGGATGATTGAATCTATCTTTCTATCTTTGTCTCTATATTTCTCTTTATACATACATACATACACACACACACACACACACACACACACACACACACACACACACACACACACACACACACACATATATATATATATATATATATATATATATATATATAGTTTATTCGAAAAATTATAACATAGATATGTTATATAATCACTACAAAAATAGCCATTTTGTTTCAACACTTCTGGTCTCTTATCAAGTGATGGTATTTAATGTAGAATAAATTTATTCCGTATACACTAATACTATACTTTTATATATATATATATATATATATATATATATATATATATATATATATATTAAGACGATATAAATTACCAATATTTTGTACATACATATATATATATATATATATACACACACACACATATATATATATATATATATATATATACACATATATATATTATATTATATCTATCTATCTATCTATCTATCTATCTATCTATCTCTCTCTAAATCTCTATATATATATATATATATATATATATATATATATATAAAGAGTTTGACAACAGATATTTGTAGTCGATTAATTTTTCTGATAAACTTTTCTAAATTATGAATGATTCTTCTCAAATAATGAGTAAATTCCATAAGAAATTGTGCGAAGTTCATTTCGGAAAAAATATGCTTCCAGATTTCGACTTTTTTAAAAATCATCCTCGGAGTTGCTATAGACAATTGTAGAGTGATGAGGCATAAGGAAAAAGTATTTCCACGTGGCAAGGTGTGACGTGTCAGTTTTTATATTTTATTTTATTGATTTTTGTTAATATACAATTTAGTATATGGGTTTTAAAAGTATAATTCTTATTTATCATAAATATTAAAATTATAAGTAAAATCTAAATACACACCCCTGGCCTACGCCTGAAAACACTTCCTTTCTGTCTGCCTACCCTGATAAGCATTTAAGAAAAACGAAAACTTGGGTCATAATTTTCCGAAAATAACTTTGGAAAATTTCTGACGGAAGTTCGCCTTTCCCTGAGAAGATTCTTGTTTAACTTCGAAAAGTTGATCAGTAAAATTAATCGATACAAAATCTGTTTTCTTCCGAATAAAAGTTAAAAATTTAGTTTTTAAGTTTTCCTTTAGGCTTTACTATCAAAAATGTTTAAATTTGGATACATCTTCCCAAAATTTGTTCTTGCTTATATTTTGATGGCTGGGGTTGTGTTTGGTTGGTCGGTTGATTTTTGTTTAGCGGAATATCAATCTCTGTCGATATTTCTGAGATGAGGTATTATGTACAATTTTTACATTATTCGGACTATTATCCTCATCTTTGTTGCCATATTTATTACAACATTTCGGCCGTTGTACGCTTCGGCCTTCTTCAGGTGGTTGGAATGTCGAAATGAACCCTTTATTTCGCTCACTGGGGTAGACTGTTCTAGTTCCACGTGCGGTATTTTAATGGATAAAGGCGTTAGTTAGATCCAGTGACAGGACCCAAAGATTGTGAGTTCAATACCCCGCTAAAGCAGTAGAGGACTTGGAGAGGAGAATTAACAGGATATCACTGACAATTGACATCCATTAAAACATGTCACGTGGGACTAGAATAGTCTACCCCAGTGTGCGAAATAAAGGGTTCAATTCGACATTCCAAGCACCTGAAGAAGGCCGGAGCGTTGTAATAAATATGGCGACAAAGACGAGGATAATAGTCTGAATAATGTAAATGTGGTATTTAATAAATCTTAAATATTTTAGCATATGGCTTGAAGTAAATAAATTTTGAACACATTGTTATGACTTCAACTAAATATATTTTGAACGCAATTGCGTATCCTAAGTAAAATTTGAACGCAATTGTATGCCTTCAATTACAAATAAAATATATTGTTGATTTGTTTTATATAAAAATGTATTGCTGGTATTTTTACTATGAAAATGTATTTTTATATTTTCATAGAGGTTTGTTTATTTGTGGAGTTACTGTTTGTCCATAGCTAGGACAGTAGCAGTTTGCTAACATCCCAGATGAGTGTGGAACAACAGCGATATAGAAGGGGTTCTATGGTCCTCAAGACCTATCTCATGTTCAGAGGCCTTGCTGCCAGATATAGTCTATTGTCATACACAGGACTATATATATTGTGTATAAGAAGCATTATCTTTTCATTTTCACCATTTATCCCTCAGTAGATTTTCAACTGAGTTAAATTTGAATACAGGTTCTAAATGTTAACTCACCACTGACTAATGTTGTAAATAAAACATAAGTAGCTGTTTTTGTTTAAAGAATAAAATATTGCGCCATTACGGCAGTATTTTCATAGCTATTTATAAGTTTTTAATTTTGAAGTAATTTGCATAAAATAACAGAATTCAAAGCAGCTAAGTAAATTTTATTCAAAGAAGGCAAAGAAAACTTCACAAGAGTTTGATGCTTTCTAGACATGTGATGAAATATTCTTTACAAAGGCAGTTAAAAACACGGGAAAATGTTCAGAGAAAAGATGTAAAGCACCAAAAGGGACAACTGCTGCTGAATATAAACACTTGATTATTGAGAGCAAAGGAAATAGAAGAAAAACTGATCCAGAGCTAACAGATAAATGTAAAACCTTTCCACAGCAGGCAATGTCAGTTAGATCAACGTGACTCAGCGGGCGCATAGCCATGAAGAAACTGCTGTTATGGAAGTTGAATATGTAAAATAGCGCGTATTAGTAAAGAAAAAGCATGAGAACTAAACGTTGAAAGAATAGCAAAATGCGTTGTGGACAGATTAAAGGAGAATATATGCGAGAAGAAAGCTAGGAGAAAGATAGTATGATAAAGGAGTTGTTTCAAAAAATAAGTATGGTCGGTCTCTTATTGCGTGGGAGTTAGAAAGAGAGAGCAAGAGATTTGATTCACGTGAAGCGAATCATGAAAAAAGACATGCCATACCATCTGGTTTATAAGTAATTGGAAATAAATTCACAAAAAGGCCAACAGGAAAAGAGATATTATATGGTTCAACCCACCGTACAGTAAAAACAAAGGTAGGAATAATATTCTTCAAACTCTTAGACAAACACTTCCCGGAATCATGCACCCTACAAAAAATATTCAACAAAAACACAGTAAAAATCATCTACAGTTTCACCGAGAACATGGCACAAATAATAGGAAACACAACAGGAAAATTATCAACAAACCACACTAACAATTTAAATCCACGTGTAACTGCAGAATAAAGAAGAAATGTCCCTTTTAACGGAAATTGTTTTCAAAACAACGCAATATACCAAGCCACGATAAAATCACCAGGTAATGAAGAAAAAGTATACATAGCAGTAACTGAGTACCTTGGAAACAACGAAATTGTGCACACAAAACATCTTTCACAAATAGTAAATATACGAACAGCACAATGCTTTCTAAGTACATCTGGGAAATTAAAAACAAACGCACATCACACCGAAAATGTCTTGTAAAATACGAAAAAGATCATCAGCATACAACAACCAATCAAAAACTTGCAAACTGCTTGGAGAAAAAAAATAGCTATCATTACCTTCCCAGACCAAAATAAATTATTAAATAAAAGATCCGAGCTCATCTCAAAATGCAGACATGAAAAGAAATTTTTACTACGTTACTTAAAAATCGAAAACTGAAAATAAAAATTTAAAAAATGACAGTAAAATAAGTAAAATAAATTAACCCAAAGAAATTGCCAATTCACACCCGTTAGAATAGATGAAATAGAACAAATAAAAAAAAAACAAATTCAATGAACCCAAATAATAAAGTAAATAATAAAAAAAATAGTAGTTAGACTATAAAAATCAAAACCAAAAATCGGACAAAAACATAGCTATAACTGTTATATATCGATGAAAATATACTACATTACTTGAAAATCGAAAAGAGTAAATAAAAATATACAGTAGAGTAAATAATTAAAAGCAAGTAAAATAAATTAAGGTAAATTCATCCAAATAAATAAACAAATTAAGAAATTAAATTAACCGCTAAGAAAAAAAAATCAAACATAACCAATCCAAATAAATAAACGAAGGAATAAACAAATTAAAAACTGTTCCCACCAAAAGAATAGCTGGAATAAACTACAACAATCAACCCCAAAATTGAATAAATAATTTTAATTAACTTCCCAAATCAAAACAAAACCATTAAATAAGCGATATAAACAAATCTTTACTAAATTATTGAAAACACCGATTAAAATAAAAATAAGATATATATATATATATATATATATAAGATAAGAAATAAAAATAAAAAATAAATAACGACAGGCAACATAATTTAACCCAAATAAATAAATAAACAAATAAACGACTTCCAGTAAAATTACCGCCAAAATAGAGTACCCACAATGCACCACTGACCCGTATATATAAATAGCCGAGAAAAATAACAACATTTGTGGCCTGACGATTGCGTCTAGCATGAAACCGACCTTCGCCTCTAAGTTTTGGCTTTAATGTTCCCTTTAATATTCACACTCGCTATATCTCAGAAATTGAGCACTTTATCCCATAAATATAGCTCACCTTAAGACTATATATATATATATATATATATATATATATATATATATATATAGTTGATAAGGATTGTGTGATTCATGTCTTACTAATTAACCTATAGTTAGACGGGAGAAGAGATTAATTCATACCTCTCTGAATGGTATTTGTGCTTAAGTGAATATAGCTTTGATAATTTGAACTCGGTTTTCCGATTAACAATTCCAGCCATTATCAATTACACCACCCACACATCCAAGATTTATAGCACATGGTATTCTCATTTATTCGTTATTGTCTGTAAATTGCTATGACTTCTTGAAGAAATGTACATTGGTATTTCTTCTTAGCTTAATGGGGAATAGATGGAGTCATACGTTAATGAGAAAGTGTATAAAGTTTTCCTCGGTTTGTCAATACCATTATGCATTTTATTAATCATTTTACAACAGGTTAGGTGATAATATCAATAAGACGCAAGAGGTTATTGAGAGGGAAAGATGATGAGAAGCAATTTCAACAGTAAAACGATGAATCCTATTGGACAAACTATATTCATAGTTCCGGGGTACCAATGAGAAAAGCTCATGAGAACAATTACTATGACATTATTTATAGAAACGACAGAGGGAAACCACGTCACTGCGGTTGGAATTTGACTGAAGTCGAGATACCAGATTAGAACCGATAACATTACAGATTTTTCATTGGATTTTGTCGAGAATTGTAAGCACCTGGCCAGATATTTTTTTATTACATTTATAGTTTAGATTTATAAATGTGCAAGACGCTCTGATATCTGTTATACTATCATCATCTTTACTATAACTAGGGAAAAAACTATCTTTATTTATGTGTGTCTGTGTCCGTGTTTCCTATATCATCTTGAATTCTATTTTTTACGGATTATCAACACTTAGCGCATTATTGAAAACCGAAACATTTAAGAATAATATTTTTTTTACGATTGTAACAATACAATATATAATATGAATATTTGAATATAACAATAATTTTTACAGATATAAATCCAACTATCTAATCAATAGATAAGAGACGTGGTTGATCCAGACTTTTCTCAAGAGTATTTGTGCATAAATGAATGTAGCCAACCGGAATGAAATCCGCGAATTCAATCTCAGCATTGTGATTCCATAATCAGAATAACTTTCTATTGCATCATCCATTCCGCCTTCTTAACCTTCTCCGAATAACAGTATATGCTGAAATGATTGTTTATTTTCGCATACCATTAATTATAGATTAGTAGATTTTAGGCTCAATATAGAAAAAAAACTATACAGTTCAGTCAAATTTTTAATGAATGCTTGTAGACATGACAGATATCTATTGGAAATTATATTTGTAGATGCGTGAATTAAGTGTTTGATTCGAAATAGTATACCTGATCAGATCAAGTGAAAACGACAATCGAAGAAAATTCTCTGGAAGTCTTAATGGAAAAGATTGTATTTATTTTTGCTTGATAGAGTAGATGATTTGCTTCTCTGCTAACCAGGCAAAAAGTTGATGCAACATGACTAAAAAATGGTTCATTAATTAGACTCATTCAATAGATATTTAACTTAAAATTATTGTTTATTTTAGATTTTACGAATTTCTGTTAATACGTAATATTCCATCTCTCCACAAAATAGAAATATGCTCGATAACATCACTTTGATAAGACAGAAAAACACACTGTGAATATGAGCAAAAGATGTTAATTAACAATAGAACTAAAAATGAATTAATTATAAAACAGAAATTTGTTTTTAATTAAATTAATCTACACATATATTGGTCAATATGCTATCTTCAGCCCAATAAGAATCAAATGACGATTTCGAATACCAGCATAAAATATCTATCTATCTATCTATCTATCTATCTATCTATCTATCTATCTATCTATCTATTTCAGTATGTCCATTATGTATGTATGTATGTATCTATCTATCCATCTATCTATCTATCTCAGCGTGTCCATTATCTATGTATGTATGTATGCATCTATCTATCTATCTATCTATCTATCTATCTATCTATCTATCTATCTATCTCAATGTGCCCATTATCTATCTATCTATCTATCTATCTAAGTGTGCCCATTATCTATCTATCTATCTATCTATCTATCTATCTATCTATCTATCTATCTCCTTCCATCCCATATCTATCTATCTATACAAACATACATAGATAGATACTGGATTTACCATGGCCGTTTCGGTTGCAACCTTAATGAATATTACAATGCTTGTAGGAAAACTGAAGAATGTGTTTATGTGAAAAGAAAGGAATTATGCTTTAAAGTAGCAGAATAGCTGGACTTATTTCGAGGAATCTGTTTTGATTTTCGGTAATTATTTTAAATCAGGAAAAGGTTGACATGTTTTTGATTGTGCGTTTTATATGCATTCATGCAGATTATGTTGTAACTGAGAAAGATTCTAAGATAGAAAAAGAGATAGAATGGAACAGAGTGAAATAGAATAAAAAAACAAAGACTTACATGCATAGAAAGAACCTATTAGGAACTTACTAAACTAAAAAGAGTTGAAAAGAAAGAAAGAAAGAAAAAAGAACGAAAGAAAGAAAGAAACGTGATAAGAGAAACAAGAATAACTAGATACTAGGCGTGATAAAGATGAATCGTTTAAAAAGTGTTGAAAAGAAGAGATAGATAGATAGATAGATAGATAGATAGATAGATAATGGGCACACTGAGATAGATAGATAGATAGATAGATAGATAGATAGATAGATAGATAGATAGATAGATAGATAGACGAAGATCAAGTTCTTTTATTAAGAGAAAAGAAATATTGAGGAAAAGAAGAGGTAACTTCTGGTACTTTAATTTTGTGTTGTTTGATTTTTATTGACTAATCAGGTTTCAGGTGAATTCGACTTGTTAAACAAACGTTTGTATAATTTGTGGCATTCCAACTTCAAAGAGAGACGATTCGCCATTCTGAGTTGCACAAAATCGAAGGATCCCAAGCCTAAAAGAAAAAATCGTAAATACATGTGCGGGTTTCATATAGAGATTTGGTATCTATCTATCTATCTATCTATCTATATCTATCTATCTAAATAAATATGATAAATAAAATTACAGAACTTCTACAACCAGGAAGATAACAATGTTTTAGTGATTCACGTTTTATATATTTTTATGGCAAATCTTAGACAAAAAGACTACAAATATAGATCCCAAATAGAATTGACAGTTTCTAATAGATAACAAAACAAATGAAAGAAAAGGTCAGGGCAAAATGAACACAATGTAAACACACACGCACACATACAAACACACACACACACACACACACACACACACACACATATATATATATATATATATATATATATATATATATATATATATATATGCATGCGTGTATCTGTGCGTGTTTATATAACTGTTGCATGTATATTTAAGGAGAACAACACAAAGTAAATATTATCAGACGAGAATTTCTTGATTGATATATTCCAAAAGCTGGGCAGATTATTGCTAGACAGGAGGATTTCTTTCTTAACGAAGAAAAGAATACTGAGCTGTTACGTGACATCTCTCCTTCATTACGGCAGCGAATTTTGGAGGATTTCCTCAGATATTAAGAAGAGAATCGAAGCGACGGAAATGTCGTTCTACAGAAGGATTCTAAGGATCGCATGGACCGAGCGTGTGAGCAGCGTTGAGGCCTTAGAGATGCAATCAAGGAGGAAGCTTATAATTAACATCCGGTAGCGGCAGCTGAAGTTTCTGTGATACATAATGAGGAAGGAAGGCCTGGAGAATCTGATACTCACGGGTCGAATGATAGGAAAGAGAAACAAAGGAAAACAACGCATGACATACCTAGCGGCTTTAAGTATGTGGATGACAGAACATGGTCTGGGGGACGTGGCAGAAGGAAGGAATTTGTTTAAAGCTGCAAGGGATAGAAAGTGGTGGAGAGCCATGATCGCCTACGTTCTAAAAGCACACCGCACATAGAGAGAAAAGAAACTCTCTGCGGGTCATTTAAAGACAGAACATATATTTAAGTTGGAAGAATGTTTTGGGGAAGAAAGCAATGTTTTAGTGATTCATGTTTTACTAATTGATCAACAGCTGAAGGTGGATTCATACTTCCCTCGATTGTATGTTCGAATAATTGAATATGAATATCCAACGGGAATTGGAACCCGGCACTCCGATTAACAAACCTGAGCCGTTATACATTACACCGCCGCCCACCCATGCTTCCAACTCCTTTTATTCCCAACCGGTCATCCATCTAGATACTGACGTTGCTTAACTTCAGTGATCATATGGGAAGCGTTGTTTAAATATACTTGTGGCCGTAAGCCTTCAGCCGATTAAACTTTTCACTTAACTTCCGCCAATGATGTAACATCATTTCAACCCTGTTTCTGTCTTTAACTAAGCGTAGCCATTATCGTTGGAATATGGACGTAAGAAAAGATTAAACATGAAATAAAACAAGTGTCAAGGCGCATCTAAATATCTCGATTGGTTTCTGAAATATTGTGTTCACAGATTGAGGGATTGCAACTACACATGCAGAGTAAAAGTAGTACACAAACAGACAGACACGCACACAAGGACACACACATAAACATTAACCTTTCAAGATGATAATTAAAGACAAACATTCGGTCACTACACTATCAATGATGGGCGGAAGTCAAATTGCCCACAATATCAGAAGATATATGCCATACCCGTGTTAGATTCAATGTCAACACCAGGTTGATCTCCAATAATTGTATTATCCTAATGATGTCAGAAAACACAACTAATATAGATCTGGACAATTCCAGGTTATTACGATACAGTATCGCCACATCTTATTACATTTAAATACTACTATACCTATATAATAGTTATTCGATATATATATATATATATATATATATATATATATATATATATATATATATATATATATAAAGATAGAGAGATTTAATTTTTTCTAACTGTGACACAGGTATTGAGTCTTTTAGATGTATTTTTAGTTCAATCCGATTTTTTCTGTGAATTTGCATAATTTCAGTGCTAAAAGAATTTATGCAATGACAAACACATATACACAAAATCACAATCAAACACAGGTATACGCAAAACAGACGCAAGCAAACATGAACACACATCTACGCACACACACACACATATATATATATATAACATGTATTTTAATCTTATCATTTAAGATTAGTTGTTGGTGACGCGATTTCTTGGCCAGAAAGTAAAATTTTTTATATATTTAATCTTCTCAACCAACGCTACATGCACGCACATTCACACATACACAAACAAAATAAAAAACACACATATAAACACACACACAAACACGCATACACACACACACAAACACACACACACACACACACACACACACACACACACACACATATATATATATATATATATATATATATATATATATATTGAAAAGTAGTATGACAAATTAGAAAACATTTTTAACGCATTTCATCCGTCTGGATTTTATTGGATGAAATGCGCCACAAAAACGTTATCCAATTTTTCATACTAATTTTCTAAATACTGTTTGTTGATAAGTAAATTATACAAAAATACATACTGTCATATCATATGATATCATCTCATATATATATATATATATATATATATATATATATATATATATATATATATATATAATGGACACTCCGTCGGTTTCGACGTATGAGGATCTGACAGCTTATATATTCAGTTACGAAAGTTTGTGCGATAATCTTAAGTGGCATTTAAGACCTGCGAGTGATTTACAAGGGATATATATATACAGTGCGTTCTGCTTGATTATGCAGAGTTAAGCAATATATTCGGAAGAATAAAAGCCAAAGTGTTGTTGATACTATTTTATTATTTTGTCAATCATTTAAGTTGTCGAAATATACAAAACGTGCTTCTTTTTAATGTTTTATGAATTTAAGCCTTAATGTAGTGTTCACTTTCATTAATGAAAAGTAAAACAAGAAAAACACATTTTATAGTAAATTTTATTAATTGAATTGTGGCGCATATGACAATACATCGTGTGTTCTAAGTCCTACATTACATAATACATATGTATAGCATGTTAAACAAAACAAAATAAGTCTGTTAATGCGGCTACGAACAGACATGACATCCTCCATTCTTCAAAACCTTTATGAGGCGTCTGTCCACTGCTGACGTTAATGTTTCAATTTCAGAAGGTTTGATTGATCGGCAAGCACTTACAATTGCTTTCCACAGGACTTCTAAGCTTGTGAATTGCTTGTTTTCAGCATTAATCCGCCTCTTGACTATAGACCACAAATTTTCTATTGGATTTAAATCAGGGCTGTTTGGAGGCCATACCATTAGATTTTGCCCTGTGGATCCATGGTCTGATAGCCAATTGATAGTGCTTCTTGAGCTATGCGCTGGAGCATTATCCTGCTGAAATATCAACGATCTTCTTTTCTGAATTGGTTGTTCATCAAGCCAGGGCAGGAAGGCATCTTCCAAAAGCCTACAATATGCATTTGAATTTAGCTTAAGCCCTATTTGGGTACTTTGTGTGGGCCTATTAGTTCATTTCCGCGGATCCCAGCCCAAAACATCACTCCTCCGCCACCATGTTGTCGACGAATATTTACTCCTGCCGGTCGAACATTTAACACCCATCCAGATGACCACTCATCAGGCCCATCAAGGGTAGCACGGCACTCGTTGATGAAAATCTTTATGTAACTGTGTGCCCATTCAACTCTTTTCATCTTGTTTGCTTTGCTCAATGGGGGCCTCTTGATGGGACTCTTCACTTTGGCAAGGGTGTTGAGGACCTCACAACGGGCAGTTTTACCAACTTTGGGCACTCCAGCGCTTTCAAATATTTTTTTACTAGTATCATGCGGTTTCTTCGAGACTTCATATTTAATTTTACGAAGATCTCTAGCAGTTAACTTTCGCAAATGCGATCGTTTAGGTGTCTTTCTGCATGATTTACTGCCTAAGATGAATGCTTTGATTGTACGGTGGTCTCTATGGAACTTTTTTGAAATTTTTAGCGTTGACAGACCACTTCCAAGCATGCGAGTAATTTCAGCATGATCGTTTTCAGTAAGACCCTTTTTCTTATCCATATTAAGGATTTATATGATAATTGCTCAATCAGACCGAACACTTGAATCTGTGCCTTTTTACATACTTTGAGGAAAAGAACTATGTTATAATAAAACTTTTTTTCATTGACCAGATTTACTTGTATGAAAGTATAATTTAATCTGAAAGAAGCACCAAGTCTAAAAAAAAAACAGAATTTATTGCCACGTTAGATGAAAAATTTACTTTGCATAATCAAGCAGAACGCACTATATATATATATATATATATATATATATATATATATATATATATAGGTGATAATGCGTGTATTTACATCCATAATTATCTATCTATCTATCTATCTATCTATCTATCTATATATATATATATATATATATATATATATATATATATACATCGGGCAAAACATCTGGCGCTACCCTGCTTCCCTTGAAACTCCTTTAAATGAGATACATTTAATATGTAAAATGTAAAAGTTCAGTAACTAAAGTGCATTTGGTTTAATATTGGCCAAAATAACTACAAAAAAAACCATACTGCATCATCGTATTTTGTATTTGACAATAATACCAAATAATACTAATAATATAATTAGCCTTAATTACTGCTTTAGAAATCCTTGGAATTCTTTCCAACAGTTTTGAAAAAGAAATGTAGATGGGAGACCTTCTCAAGAATTCTTCAAGCAATGAAAAAGCTCACTCCTTCTAATTGCGTATTTTCTTCGAATTCTTTTATCAAATTTATCCCATACTAATTCAATGGGAAAGAGATGCCAACATATTTATGTGGCTCAAGATTTTCCAAAATTTGCTTGCTTTTTGATTTTCCATCGGTGTCTTGTTCAAAGGTGAATTTATTTCCAGTTACTTATAAACCAGATGGTATGGCATGTCTTTTTTCATGATTCGCTTCACGTGAATCAAATCTCTTACTCTCTCTTTCTAACTCCCTCGCAATAAGAGACCAACCATACTTATTTTCTGAAACCACTCCTTTATCATACTATCTTTCTCCTATCTTTCTTCTCGCATATATTCTCCTTTAATCTGTCCACAACACTTTTTGCTATGCTTTCAACGTTTAGTTCTTATGCTTTTTGTTTACTAATATGCTCTATTCTATATATTCAACTTCCATAACAGCAGTTTCTTGATGGCTATGCGCCCGCTAAGTAACGTTGATCTAACTGACATTTCTTTCTGTGGAAAGGTATTAAATTTATCTGTTAACTCTGGAGCAGTTTTTCTTCTATTTCCTTTGCTCTCAATAATCAAGTGTTTATATTCAGCAGCAGTTGTCCCTTTTGGTTCTTTACATCTTTTCTGAGAACATTTCCCCGTGTTGTTAACTGCCTTTGTAAAGAATATTAAATCCTATGTCTAGAATGCTTCAAAATCTTGCGAATTTTTCTTTGCCTTCTTTGAACAGAATTTTCTTTGCTGCTTTGAATTTTGTTATTTTATGCAAATTACTTCAAAATTAAAAACTTATAAATAGCTATGACAATACTGCCGTAATGGCGCAATATTTCTTTCTTTAAACAAAAACAGCTATTTATGTTTTGTTTACAACATTAATCATTGCGAAGTTAACATTTAGAACATGTATTTTGTGGACAGTTCGACGTGGTGTAATAGCTAACAATCTTGTCTCACGAGATCAATTACGACTGAGTACTGAGTTAGAGACTTACTCGGGGCCACATACTTTCGGCACACATGGCACACGTAAGATAGACTTAGAAAATCATGATATAGTCTGATATTTGAACTGAGTCGTGCTCCGATCAATTTATCAGTCGCTGACGCAATATAAGGCAGTTCATTCTCAATCATCAAACCAAGACACAGAAAAGGAAATTATACTTTGAACGATTTACCATTAAAAAGAAAACAACTTGATTCATTTTATAGATATAAGTAATGCGGGGAAACAAATCATACTTTCAGTAAGACATAATGGATTATATACTAATTAGCCAATCAAAATCCTGTTGAGTTATTAACAGTTCTACGATATTCAGTGAAGCATTAGTACATATTTGCTTCTCCAATTTTTTAACTATATCACCCTTCTTAAATTTTAGGATTACTAAAAGTAATAAAACATTGATTGGATTAATATTTTTTGTAGTAAATTTATTTCATTCGTAGGGAAATATGATGGAATTACTTTAAATTTACTTGAAGCTAATCAATTTCTTATATAATCTCTTCGTCATGGAACAGTGTATTGAAATTTCATATTATAAATCATTATCACTGCATTAGATTCAAGCTTCATTGTGTATTTCAATTGTAAACTGCATTGTGTTCTATTCGTATAAGTTTAAAAAGATATTTTTCGAAGCCCTATACGGTGAAGTAGTTTAAGTAATTAAAATTTATTTTCTCTAGTGCTATGTGAGGCTTAGAAATACAGAATATCTGTTTACGTCAACCCGAGTCTCCAATGCCTATATTAACTATTAGTTTCTCCATGAAAACTGAACAACTTGACCCAAAGGAAGAATGGAGCAGAATTTCTGAAAAAATGAATACTGGATATGAATTGAGTTCGAAAGGATTTTATATACAACATTTTGTATCTATGGAGAGAACAAGCAGTGAGAAAAGGGGGATAGAGAGGGTATTACTTGTAATATTTTCAGAAGTCTTTTACGTTCATTGTTTAAATCACGTTGTTTTTATTAGTTCTTCTTACCGCCGTGGGCTATAACGACTACCTTCCTTGCGTTCTCTACATTTCCAGGCTGACGTCACTCTTAGGCCATCACATGACCGTGTTAAATTCGTCCAACAGAATTCATCCTTTTCATTCTTACAGCACCATCGAAACATATCACGCTCTATTATAAAAAGTAAACATTATTTCATGTGAGTCTCGTATTGTAAGAATAATTACTGAGCAGATTTCACAGAGCATTATCATTGTAGCGAAGTTAAGATCTTATTTATTGATGTTATTTAAGATCATAATTTTAAAAATGACACAGAGAGATATAGATCGAGAGAGATCCGTAAATATAAGTTCCGTTTTTGACCATTGCTAGGAAGCCGAATCAAATATCACAAGTTCATCTGAATGATATATACGATAGCATGTTATTAGCACATTTCATTTCTATGGAGAATTAAGTTTTCTTTTCGAGGCCAATTCACAATTGAATTTGTAATTTATTAACCTCAATTAAGCTAATAATACATTGCGTAGCAGAATTTATTCGTTAAGCTAATTTTGAAGACTCTTATTGCTGTAATAAATTCATTATTCATGTAATATCTCCAATTGATGGCTTTATGCCGTACCAAGGTAAAAATATTCCAAGAAGTTATTCGGACTTAGAAATGACACGGATTATGTTTGTTTCAAAGACATCATGTTAAATATTACAAAAATAAACTTATTAAAATATGAAAAGGTTGCTGAAACCTTGCACAGATTTGGTTTAAATATATTGATTCTTCTAAGAGAAATTCAAATTAATATTTACTCATATTCCATTACTGCACAATTGAGGATAAATTATTATATTTTTATAACATATTGTATATATTTTATAATATATATATGCAGGGTCAGCAAAAATGACGTTGGGCTAACAAAGAATATTATATTCCTTGTTTAAACAACGTGTTTTTTTTTTTTTTTTTTCTCCTTACTACCGTGGGCTATCACGTTTACCTCCCTTGCGTTCTATAGCGGCTGACGTCCCTATCCGGACATCAACTGACCCTGTTAAATTATAAAAAGATAGCTATTAATAATGGGAAAGGAGAAGATTCTTCACAAAATATAGCCTGTGTTTGTTAGAACATTTTTCTCGATTTCCTGGATAGATGGTGCACCAGGGATTTTGCTGATTTGTTCTTGAGTTTCATTCTGTATGAGACTCAAAGTTCCAACAACAAAAGATTTAGGTTTTAAGTGCCACACCTTTTTTCTTTTTTCCATCTCCAGATTTTTGAAGGTCCTTATTTTTTTCCAATTGAGGCTATATCAATCAGGGAGCAATATTTATCTTTTCCGTCTTTGATAATAATATCTGGGCGATTTGCTTGTATTTTTGGATCCGTGTTGAAGATAGAAAACCTAGATAAAAAAAAAAATCTAATTCTTCATCTCTTATCACACAATGGAAGTCAGGCCCTTGAAATGGAAGAAAGGCACAAACATGCATACACACAACATTTATACCTATTTGTTGGGATTTTGTGCTTAACGCACCTTGTAATTGTAATCGTTATTTACATTTTATGTGATAGAGTGATTTCTTATTTTTAAGTTCTGACATTTCTATCTATATTTCTGATATCAGGTATTATGTATACTATTTACATTATTCGAACTATTGTCCTCATCTTTGTTGCCATATTTATCACAACGTTTTGGCCGTTGTACGCTCCGGCCTTCTTCAGTTGGTTGGAATGTCGAAATAAACTCTTTATTGCGCTCGCAGAGGTGGAAGTAGAACAATTCTATCCCAGCGAGCGAAATAAAGGGTTCAGTTTGACATTCCAACCACCTGAAGAAGGCCAGAAGGTACAACGCCCGAAACGTTCTTGCATTTCGTATTTTTGTTGATATCGGCTTTTAAAATACAATTTAATTGAACTATTAGGGAATAAAGATAAAGTTAATCATGTCGATGTATTTATACATTTTTAAAACTAAGGGATGAGTTTGATATGAATTTTCTATCGTAATATATATATCGATATAATAGGTTCCTTAAAATGTTTCGCCATGTTTGTTGTGGCTGTGTAATGATTTTATGTAATATTTTACAGTTTTCTTTTTTGTCTGTTACATTATCATATAAGATTGACATTATTGCAGATTATATTACATGTGCATTATCTATTATGTACTAAATCTATTTTGCATCTCTGCAGGCATTTACTGTTGTAATTATGTCGGCAAGGGTTTCATTTGGTTGTATTTTCTTAACAGATCTTCTAAAATATGCAACATTTGAATCAGTACATCTAAATATAGTAATGTTTCTTGCGTAGCTTCGATGTTGCACTAGACCGAAAGTATGAGGCAACAAGCAAGGATCGAACTCACTGTTCAGTCGTAATTGTTCTAGTGAGACAAGCTTACTAACCATTACACCGCCTCAAGATGCCCTCTGTTCAAATAAATATATATATATATATATGTATTAATGAACTCTTCACATGCGAAATTAAAGACAATTATTTTCGACGGTTGTTTTCCGATCTATTACTTCGTCTTTGGTGTTAGTTCAGATAGATATGGCGTCACCATAATAAGGTCAGACTGTGTGTGCATAGTGTGATTTGCTTAATTTCGTTTTCTAGAGTTGATATGTAAAAGGAATTAAAGGAAATGTTATTGGTGGGATAGGGTAAACAATAGAAATGTTATAAGTTTGTAAGTATCGTCTTTCCCAAATAGTAAATGTTAAAGTTTATAAATCAACTGAAAAAAAATCTAGATGCTTTAAGGGTAAGAATAACAAACAGCCAATCATTAATGACACGTTAGCAAATTGAGGACTAAATATGCTAAATATATTTCATAAATAAAAAGAATTGAGATAATAAACATGAATTTTCATGGGAAGACGAGAATATGGAATGTGGAGACGATGAAACCGACATAACATAAACAAAACATAGATCATCGCTTATGAAAGAAAAATTACTGAGATATTGGAAAATACAAGGTTGATCAAAAGTATTGGGTCTGATGTTATGGTGACGGAGCTAAAGTCCGCAGACTGAAGCCGATTGGAAAGGATTGTCCTTGAACAAAAAAAATCTCCGTTACAAATAATAGTGCTTGGAAGGAAAGTATGGATCGTGGTCGTCTCATCACACGAACGTGGTTCCAACAGTGGCCATAGCTTGTGAAGCAGTTTTTGGCGAAGGACAGCATACCACAGATCTGATAACCACCAAGTTCCCCAAATATTGACGTTTTTTACCTCTCGAAAAAAGCAGACCCCACTTGTAAGGAACAAGATTCCAAGACGTCAGGGAAATCCATGAAAATGCGATGAGACAGTTGCTTGTCCGTTTGATGGTCTCTAGTGTATGGGTTTGTGTGGTTTTATGTGTATTATCTCATTGGCTCTAGAAGGTCGGTGGTTGTTGCTATTTGCGAATAGAATTTTCCAAGTTGTAACACAAATCTACAGGGTCGAAATATTTGGATGGGAAAAAGGAGAGTTTTTTGGATAGTACTGATTGTTCTTCTGTTGATGTTTTGTATTTGGATATATTGAAACAGTTGGGTGTTTTATGGGTGCTGGATTTGATATGCTGATGATGAAGTATAAGTAGTTTGTTTGCCTGGATTGATTTCTGTATGTTGTTGAGAAGTTGTAAAAATTGGTGATTTTTAATTAAATGATTTATTTATTTATTTATTTTTGCTACACGTTATGCAATAGTCCAGATATTTATTGTATATGAATTGTAGGGTATAAAACATCAATGACGTATGGTTGATTTATAGTGAACTGTGCAGAATAGAGAATGTGCTATATATTTTGGAAAGAGTGAGCTGTTTGAAATAGGCCGCTTTAAGAGCAAGGTTTCATAATTGGAAAGAGACAGAATTGTAGATCTGTAGAGCCTTGAATCTACGTGAACGATTCATGAAGTATTGGAAATTGTTCTTCAATTTCAGTCCTTTTGGGACAATGTCAATATTTTTTGAGATGTGGTTTAGGAATAGAATATCCGATCTTGTTGGTGCAAGTTTGCTCAAGTTCGGTTTGTCGTCTTCTATCGTGGAGTTGAATTGTGTCCACAATACCTGATTAAAACGAGAGATTTTCCACGTGTGCTTTTAATAATATGCAGATAATAGTCCGATTAACTAGATTCGAGAAATAAAAAGTGAACAAAATGATAACAATATTGGCAACACGGTTGATGATATTTATTATGTATTGGTATTTTTACTAAATTGAAGACGAAAAGAAAGTTTTTAAAGTCGGAATTTTCGGACACGCCTGTGTCATTTTCAACAAGACGAGTAATAAAAAAGAAGTGGACTCACTTTTCCGGGAAATTTTGAAACTATATTCTCTGATTAAACCGAAATACCTGTCTAACAATTTAATATATGATTTTGTATTGTTTTGAAATTGAATTTTAACTCCGATTTGCATCTTTCTTTGACAGTTAAATGAATGCGCAAAAAGCACGCATCTGAGGTAATCAATGTTATGGAACGTTTGACTGAAGTATGCAGTAACGGAAATTTTTTGTTGTTTTTTTTATAGTTTTAACAGATATTGAATTGAAAACTGAATTTCCGTGCACCTTTCTCCAAAATAATTCCTTTTTGTGCAGTTGTAGCAGAAATGTAAATATACAGGATTTGAAATGTCACAAGTTTCAGCCGGTAGTTTGAATATTGTATTAGTGGCAATGGAATTGAAATTGCTATCAGTGATAATATGTTAACAGACTTGGCATCAGGTGTTATTACTGTGATGGGGAATTGTGTATGCCAGATCATATTAAGAGTGTAGGTTTTGAGGGTGGGGCATGACAAAAAAAACGTTCTAAATATTTCCCATATATTAATAAAAAGTTTCTAGTAATTAAAACTCGATGCAATATAAATTTTATTCTTCCAGCCATCACTTCTCCAGCGTTGCCTGATATATCCTATTTCAAACGTAACACACACATATATATATATATATATATATATATATATATATATATATATATATATATATATATATATATACAATTATTTTAAAAAATATATGATACGATGGAATCATATTTAAATAATACTTATAATTTAGAAACTACTTGAAAATAAAAACAAAAATACTAAAGAACTTCGGATCATCACACACACAGACACACACACAGACAGATATAGTGTACGAGGTCTCTATATTCGTCCCTTCAAAAGGTCTGGTTGGTTCTACAAAAAGCCTTCACCACTATAATAAAATCATATGTACTGATGTCTAGACTGTCACTTCCTAGGAACCGAACCGCTTGAGTTTCATATGTCGAATACGACGGGTGAGTCCAGTGGCGTAGCTATTGTCAACGTCACCCGGGGCGGTCCGCTCAAATGTCACCCCAATGACCCCAATTCACCCTATGCTGAATGGTTAGCTGTACCTCTACTTTACTCTATTGACCGGTACGTTACTGTTTACATGTATGATCCAAGACAAAATACAATACCACAAAATAATCAGTTCAAATCAAAAGATTTTTAAAATGCAACTGTTCACTTTCAGAACAACTAAATACAAAACACGGTAATACACAAAAGAATGACATTCGATTCTATGGTCTTAGAATGAATGTTTTCTTGTTTTCATTGTGGCAAACTGGTCAATGACATCGTCAAAATCTGTTTATCTTGTAAGCTCGTTTTCAATGGACAGCACAGCCAGATACGGCAGTCTCGACTGGCTCATTGTTGACGTAATTTTCTGTTGCTAATTTTCCGGTGTCCAATTTTCCGTTGCATCATTTTCTGGGTACCATTTAATTATCAATGATGTTTGAAAGTATTTTTCTTGACAAAAATGTTCTATTTAATTTTTAAGCATTTTTCGGAACATTGTAAATCAACTGCATTCTTTTAAAGGTTACCTAGAGTATTTATGTAAAGTTTATTTTTTTGTTTTTCTTTATACAAGTAAAATAAATTTACATCGTATTTTGATGTTATGATTTTAGTTTTAGTGATAATTTAAAAACAATAAATATTTACCATTAGTACCAATAATGGAAAATTAAGTTAAAAATTTAAAAGCATCGTTTTTGGAATCGGAAAATAGGCACAAATTTTTCCGATTCTGATACCGTTTCCGATAACCCCAAAAGTTCCGATTTTTCCGATTCTCGAATCCGATTCCGATTAATCGTCCAAACACTAGTAGATATATTCAAAAGTATATCGCTCATTCAATGGAAAATTGTATCTGAGCGAATTGATACACAGGCAAGTATGAAATTATTGCACTTTTGGCTTCGTATTTCGCTTTGTTGTTATTAATGATGCAGAGTTATATCATCCGATAAAATGTTACAACAATGTCTCTTGTTAGTAACCAAGATTGTAGCAACTGAAACACATGAAAGCTGAAAACATTGCTATTTTCCTACTCACAAATTACCCGAGAATTTATTAGAAAATTTCTGACGGGGGTACAAAACTGGGGGGTAATAAATTATTTCTGGGGGTTCATATGCCCCCCTGTGAAACCCTGTGTCTCCACCACTGTTTTCAGACTATTTTTGGCACCTTAGCTTGCTGGAAAGTTTTGTTGGGGGTGACATTGTATCACCCCCTCCTGTGCTGGCACCGGGTCGGTCCGCCCCCGTTAGTTACGCCACTGGGTGAGTCCATATATATATATATATATATATATATATATATATATATATATATATAACATTATATATAAATATTAGCTCTGTATTCACATTGAGCTCTCAAGATTTCATCCTCCTTGGAATTGCCCATTCGGTTTACCAAGTTCTTCGTAACTTAATATATATATATATATATATATATATATATATATATATATATATATATGAGAGAGATTACTATATTCAAAACCATATTAGATGTTATTTTTCTAATTAAAGAATTCAAATGTTTGCATTCAGTAATTTTTGTGTTACAATCTCTGTGTATCAATCTATTCGTTTAGTGTAAGTATTTCGTTTCTCACTGGATTATTGAAGCAGATGTAAATAGTAAAAGGATGTTAATCATTTTAAAAGCCTTGGAAAATCCTATATTGCTATTTTGAAAATCACAATTGGAGCACATAGCAAATTATAGTAAACTTTCATAAAAACAGTTTTTGAAAACATGATTGACGCAACAAATATGGAATAAAATGTATGCCTTCTATATGTGAAGAACAGGTGAAACGTTTTCGGCGTCATATTAATGTTAACTAATATTATCAGGGGTAAATTCACGGCTTACCCATTTGAATTTTCTGTAAGTGTTAATTCTTAAGTTAATGATGGAATAAACTCCTTGCTAGTTCCATGATAAAATATTCATGGAAATCCTATTATTGTCTTCTTTAAATATTTGCGTTCAGCAATTTTAACAATATATTAGAGTAACAATTATGAATAGGAATAAGGCTTATTATTATGAAGTAAGGGGTTACTAATGGAAACATTAAAAAATAAAAAAAATTATTTTATGTAGACGCTAATCACATGAGAATGTTGCCTCCTCCGTCTTTTCTTTCTGTTTTTAGTTCTTTCTTTCTGCTTTTCATTCTGTCTCTGTTTCATTTCGCTTTTCTTTCTGTCTCTCTTTCTCCCTGTTTTTCTTTTTCTCTTTTTTCATGTTTGTCTTTCTGTCTCGCTTTCTTTCTGTTTTTCTGTCTCGCTTTCTTTCTGTTTTTCTTCCGGTCACGTTTTCGCTCTTTCTGCTTTTATTTTTGAATATCTTTCTTTTTTTTTCTTTCTTCCTTTGTATTTATTTTCCTGAAACCAAACAGCACCTTTGATACATCGTTCCCGTCGTCTATACCAGCAATTAAGCGGGAATGGTCCATTGTTTATCTGAGTTAATGACAAGGTGTATCATGTGAGATAAGTAACCAATTAACTAAGGAACGAAGCAACAAACAAAGTTATAATATGATGATATGAAACTAGAAGTTTTCCTCGAGATTTCCCTCAGAATTTATCACTTATCCTTTTTCTTCTCGTCTTTGGATTCTGCATTAAACATTTTTATTTTTTATTCATTTAAGATTATTCAAATTCTGGGATCGTTTTCTTTTCTATTTTCAAGTTTCTCGCACACTCCATTGTTTTCTGGTTACCTTCTCTTTTTTTCTTTCATTGCCTTCCGTCTTGAATGTGTTTTTTCATACATTTGTATTCTTTTTGCCAAATCCTTTACATTCATTCTCTTCTTCCGATGATATTCGTTTTCTTATTCTCTTCTTTCGCTTACATTTTCAGCTAATATTAAAATTCTTATTCTTTATCGTTTTATATTTTCTTTTTCGTTTCATAATTTTCCTTCATTGTTTTGGTCCTTTCCTATTTCATGATATATATAGATCAAGTCCATCTTTAACTTTCATTACAATTCTTTATTTCGTCTCATCTGCTTTCTTTCTCCTGCTTATTTCTCCTTTTATTTCACTGTATTTTACGTTAATATCCTGCTTCTCTTTTAATTATATGTTCCTTGAATGCTTGCTTCATTTCTATTTGCATTTGTTTAGTATTTTTTTCACTTGCATTATCTATGAATTCTCTTCATCAAATTATTTCTTATTCGGCTATATTTGTCTTCTCACTTAATTATATTTATGTAATTTTCTTTTTTTGTGGTCTGCTAATGCATTCATACTTTCAGTTTTTCTGAATATTTTATTTTGATGTACAGTTTTCAATTCTTTTATTTGAAATTTTCATTTACTTCTATTTTTATATCTTTTTAATTATTTCTTTTTCTGTTTCGTTATAATTTGATAACTTCTCTCTTTGCATATATATTTGCATTTAAAAAAAATATGTCTGTATGAAATTATTTTATAGCAGTTTCTATTATTATTTAATGTCTTTCCTTTTGCAAGAGGTTTAATTTGTTTTAATTTTTTACGAAGTTTTCGTACCCGTTTTCGATTTATCTCTCAGTTTTTGTTTTTTTTCGTTCAAATTTTCCTAATATTCTTTGTAAATCTGTATAAAGCTGGACATTTCTTCTCAATTTCCTTTCTGAATATCCCGCCTTTGTACTGACAGCTTCTTGCATCTTTATTTGGTTAATCGATTTTTTCCATCCATCTGGATATATATATATATATATATATATATATATATATATATATATATATATATATATATATATAATGTTTATTCGATTAAACATATATAATGTTTATTCGATTTTCGTCTTTATTCATTCCTTTTTCAAAAGGTTTCCTTTTTAAATTTATATTTCTATTTTTTATTCTCTTTTGCCATAATTTTTTACTTATCGTTCAGAACATTTTTTAGCTCTTCTCTGTAATTTCCTTCGTTTGTTTTATTCATCATTTTTCTTTATTTCTACTTAAATATGTTTTTCATTGTCTTTAGATTTATCGAACATTCTTCTTTTTTTCAACACTCATTTAGTGTTCCTCTTTCATTCGTCCTCACCACTTTTCTTTCTTTCTTTCTTTCTTTCTTTCTTTCTTTCTTTCTTTCCATTCGTTTTTTGTATTTGCTTCATTTATTCTCTTTCTTGATTGTTTCTTCTCTTTTTCTTTTTTCTTTCTTCTTTAAAGTTTCATTTTTTTATTTCTTGCTCTTCTCTCTTTTATTGTTTCTTTTCCTTTTCTTTATTCTTTTTCCTTTTCTTTATTCTTTTTCTTTTATTCAGCTTCTAATTCAGAGACTTATTTCGTTTTTCTAATAACCAGTCCTCATCTTTTCAGAACACGTACAT
>CAHIKZ030001686.1:47500-97500 GCA_903632075.3 Acanthosepion pharaonis
TCTTTCTTTTTTTTTTTTTAGCTCAGCTACAAATCTGACCATATCGAAACTATCAAACTTACAATTAAAACAGTAGTAAATAGTTGTGTCATCCACAAAGATATCGATTGAAATAAATTGATAACATTGGCAGAGTCATGCATGAACATAGGGAACAACGGAGGTCCAAGAATAGAGCTGTGGGTGATAGCAGAATTAATGCAACAAGATAGAGAAGAAATATTGAATCAGATAAAAATATTTTCCTGAAATACTATAAACATACAACTTCAGAAGAAGAATGCTTATGAGATCTTCAAAGCCAGAGTCCAAGATTCGCCATTCTTATCTGAAGTTTCATAGATTATTTCCACAATAGTCATTAACACATCAGTGGTTGACCTAGAGAAGCGAAAGACGCATTGAATGCATAAAAGAAGATTCTTCAAAGGTGAGAGATTTTATAGTTTTTTTAATTTTTTTTTAATTAATTTGCATTGTTTTTCTCTCTAGCTTACATTAACGTACAGAACAATCCCAAGGAGAAAAAATATAAATGTTCTCAATATTTTTTTGTTTTTTTTAAGCAAGATTAGCCTTCTGAATGGTCGAAGAAAAACGTATAAATTAAATTTGATATCATAAAATTAATCAAATGCACTGTTTTTCAAAGTGACGGTGGGATGATGACTAGAAAGTGTTACTGTAATATAGTCGACAGCATGAGTCGCTCTAATTGATTGAGTAAAAAATCTTACCATTTGGACTACATTATCTCTCAGTAAAGTTCTGAACCAACACCATTTTCGCAACAAAAAAAGTGCCAAAGAATATTCCTATTACAAGACGGACAATTCTCTTATAGCAAAAAAAAAACATCTAGAGTTGGCAGGATTGTATGAAAATATTAGAGATAATACAGATATTGATATAAATAACAAATTGGTGTATGACAGAAGAAGATATTATTACTCAATATTATAATCGCTGGCGTGATTTCCTGTGTTCTCTATGGTGTTGTTTCTATAGCCTGAAGGACTACTTAAACATATTTTAAAGAAAACGCTTTCTCTGGCGGTTTTAAGCGAAACCATACATCATATCCTTGTACATATGAACGCATACACGCATACATAAATACACACACAAACACACACACACACACATATATATATATATATATATATATATATATAGATAGATAGATAGATAGATAGATAGAGAGGGAGAGATAGATAATTTTTATAATTATGTTAGCGTTTTCGAAGAGAGAAATTGGGTAAACCTAATGGTGTAGAACAAGGCATTCGGGCGATTCTGTCCTCTCAGACAAGCGACATTTTTGAATGAGTAATTGTAATCCATAAAGGATAAAAAAATATTCCTTTGAAAGAATGCAACCGCTTTCTGGTTTAAAATCTATTATTATTATTATTATTATTATTATTATTATTATTATAACATTTTTACATAACATAAAACACCTGCAACATTTCATTTTTCAGTTATACTCTTCAATGAAAGATTTAAAAATGGGAATTTAAATGCTTGAATAATTTTATTGCTTGACAATTTATTTTAGCAGATGGACGATTAGAAAGACTATATATTTCTCTGCTCGTCTGAAAAGCCAACTGATATCGATAAAGATGATTAATGAGAGGGACGTTTACTGGTGGAGGGTATGAAGTTAGGTTATTTGGAGCATATAAAATGTAAGTCAACCGGCGAGAGAACTGCCAATTGATACCAACTATATATCTATCGCTGTCGTCGTCATCATCATCATCATCATCATCATCATCATCAAATACAGCAATAACAAAAACAACAACAATATAATAATAATAATAATAATAATAATAATAATAATGATAATGTAATTGTTTTGTTTTTTTTTACAAAGGAAGGGAATGAGTATACGACAGAAATCAAGGTATGTAATACTACTACTACTACTACTACTACTACTACTACTAATAATAATAATAATAATAAAAATAATAATATAGATTAATTAATAGGACAAATCCAATATGACTTGTTTTTTCATTACCTGCCTACCAACAAAGTACAAGATCCTCACTTCTCTCATAAGCGAGAGGATCTACAACGTCCTTGCGAAATAAAATTTACGCCAAGCAGAACAGAAAGGAAGTAATTATCGATAAAACAATATTGTGAGAGGTGAAAATACAGCAAAGAAACGTATCCATAGCATGGATCGACTGCAGAAAGGCGTTCAACAGCGTACTATACTCATGGGTATAGAAGAGCCTAAAACTATACAGATTATGCCCCCACGGTGATCAAATTCACAACGGGGACCAGGACAAACTGAAAGACTACACTAAACCTCAACTATAAAAACGGATCATTAATTCTGAGACCAATCAACATCAAAAACCGTATTTTCCAAGCAGATGTATTGTCGCCACTACTCTTCTGCTTTGCATTAGCGCTACTCAGCTGCATACTGAACAACAGTAGCTACGAATACATGTCACAGTATGGAGAACTGAATTACCTATTCTATACTGATTATGCTTAAACATTTGCCAAGTATGAAACCTAGTAGAGAATTCCAATCACTTTTGTCAAAACCTTAAGCGAAGACATTAGAATGGAATTCGGAATCGACAAATGTGCCAAAGCCAACTTCAAAGGCGGTAAACTAACGAAATCTGCAAATTTAGACCTTGATATCAAAACAAGATCAAGGAATTAGATCAAGATTGTATATAAAAATAATTAGGAATTAATGAAAATATGGTAGACAACATTCAATTATGAAGAAAAAAGACCCCCAAAAATATTATAGTAGAGTGCGATTGATACTAGATTCCGAACTTAATGGGGCCAGTAAAATGAAGGTTATCAATACCTTAAATATACCCGTAGTAACATACGGCATCAACATTATTAAATGAAAGTTAAATTACATTAAATTATTGGACATCATAGCCAGAACAATACTTACCCACATGTGAATGCACCACTCGAAATCTGATGTACCAAGAGCTTTAGGAGGCCGAAGTCTAACATACTTGAACTAATGCTAAAATCTACAACAATCGGATTGGAAGTATACCTCACAAAAAAAAATGACCCGCGCCTAACACATCAAAACACGAAATCCACATTATCAACAAAGAAGGTTCACTCTTCAAGAAACAGCTCAATATACCTTAAATCCCACCGACAAAAAACGAATCGAATACAATATACACCAAAAGTGTAAATGCAAAATTAAAATATGCAACATGCAAAATTAAATTACCAAAAATACAAATACCTAAAAAGAACTGAAGAAACAGATGTGGTTGAAAGCTGGATCAGAAGGCCTAATTATTGCAGCTCAAGACCAAAGCCTCGCAACCAGATCTTATCACTGTCACCCAATCAAGGATGGAACTTACTCGAAATTCAGAATTGCGGAAAATATGATGAAACTGCTGACCATATTATATCAGTATGTCCGAACCTAGCAAAAATGAATATAGCCGCAAGGATAACATGGTAGCAACATATTTACAATGGACGATATACAAGAAGCACAAAATCGAAATCTCTGAGAGATGGTATGAGCACCAACCAGACACAATTACACAAAATAAAAATTCCCTGGGACATGTCAATTCAATTTGACTGTGTGATATAATCCAACAGACTTGATATCAGAAAACAGAAGAAATTCAAGAAGTGTATGATTATTGACATAACAGAAACACCTCCATAAAAATTATCGAGAAATCGTCCAAACACAAGAAACTGAAAATCGAGATTAGCAGGATGTGTGCAAAGAAGACTGAGACTCTACCTGTCGTAATGGGAGTTCAGAACCACGTGAGAAAAGGAATGGACAATTTTACTAACAATCTCCCAGATAACACCAACATACAAGTTGGCCAGAAATGACGCTAAAATGAGAATCCAATATACTAAGAAAAGTGCTATCAATTATATGACAATTCTCCTATAAGGCCTAAAATACAATAGTTTGAATCCGGCTCTAGAGGATACAAAACAAGAAACATAACATAAACAAATAATAATAATAATAATGACCTTGAAATACAAGGACCTGAAATCGAAATCTCAGAAATGGGGCACATGGGAACATCAACAAACCCTCTTGTAGTTGGAGCCCTAGGATTGGTTGGAAAATACTCCAGTAGACTGATTCAAGGGATTTCTGGAAGCCCATGCCTCAAAAGAAATACAAAAAAAATAATGTTCTCACAAGTACAGCCCACACTTTACAAAGGGCTTTATCTATGTAAATTATATATATATATATATATATATATATATATATATATATATATATTGTCAGTGGAAAGTGTCATCATGAAATGGGGCACATGGGAACATCAACAATCTCTCTTGTAGTTGGAGCCCTAGGATTGCTTGGAAAATATTCCAGTAGACTGACTGAAGGGATTTCTGGAAGCCCATGCCTGAAAGAAATACAAAAAAAATGTTTTCACAAGTACAGCCCACACTTTACAAAGGGCTTTATCTATATATATATATATATATATATATATTGTCAGTGGAAAGTGTCATCATGACATTTCTAACTTTAGGTCTCGGGGCGAAACCCGGAAAGAAATGTGTAGACGCCAGAAATCAAAGGAAATAACAATAATAATAATAATAATAATAATAATAATAATAATAATAATAATAATAATTAAAATCGAAAAATGAAAAACCTTGAAGACATCAATAATTCAATTTGTGGTTGGGCCCTAGGCGATACATTTGAAATAGATACGATGAATGAGGTAGGTGATATGAATGTAAAATATGTCTGTAAGTAGTCCACATTATGACAATAAGGAAGATAGATAACAAATGGTAATTGATTAGATGAGGCTTGAAATATAATTCAAGGAAACACACATTCGGCTGTCTGTTCCACAAATCTCGAATTCTTGGGGAAAACTCCTTGAGTGGAACGTTTTTCATACATTTGGAAACTGAAACTGAAATTTTGTGATTCGATATAGAAGTAAACATGTGTCCCAGCTGTAAACTGGTGAAACGAAATAATGATGCTTAGCGTAACAGTTGCCATGGAAACGGTGACAGATAAGTGACAGCCTTGCGACGTCGTGTCTCTGAGAATTTGATTGTAGAGTTTAAATTAATTCATGTTCAGAATATCTTGTAAAGAATTTGAAATCTATCAAGGTCATATGGTGCAATGGAGCGGTTCCGTGCAATAATGGCAGCACTATTCCTTGTTTATCCTTGTTCTGTTTCTTGTCAAGATATAAACTTGTGGTAGAAAATAAAAGAAACTCTCATAAATTCACTGAGCTGCGTTTCGAAATAGTCGCAAATTCCCTCATCTAACAGACAGCTTTCTTCCATCCTCTGGTTCACGGCCACTCATGTAGGAACACAGTTACGCTACTACTTATGCAACACATACGCGCTACACCATCAGTTGTTTTCTGCTATAAACGACTGGATGAATCTGCGCATGTGTGCTGTCTTTTTTTCACGAAGTCAATAGCATCTTCAGATGCACACACTCAGCTTTTTTTTAATAGGTAAGTGGATCTCTTTTGCATAACAAGAACAGAAAGAGTGACGTACTTTTTGAAACGATTTTGCGTGCAAAACAATTCATTCAGTTTTTTTTATATGGTATTCTATATTTCACTTTGGAGAGAATTGGAGACAGAATACAGGTTTGAAGCATCGAGTCTCATTGTGAGTGCAACTGTTCAATCATCTTATACACTCACACAGCTAGTGGTGGATCTGATTCTATCAAGCATGGAGAAATGAATATAAAACTAGTTAAAGAATACCCCAGAAAAAAACAAAAAAAACAAAAAAAAAAAAACACAATTTACGACACAATTGGGAAAAGCAAGAATATGATCAAAATAATAATTGATTTGGAAATTTCTGTGAGATTTTTGTAAGCAGCTTAACAATATGAGATAATAATACGGAGAATTTCTAGATAATGCATAAATTATGACATCAAACGAAAGTTTAAAAAGTAAATAGTCGAAAAAATATTCGATAGCCTCGATGAATGTATATTAAGACTATCGATCTTTTTGGTATGGTTTCGTTTCATTTGTTTTACCGTATATCAACCTCAATCGGTTATTTAATGCCAACAAGATTTTTATTGCTGATAATATTTTTTTCAAAAATATATTGGGGGATTTTTTTCTTTTCAAAAGTCTATTGCAGGGACTAATGTATTGCTGTCAATGATTTTTCTTCCAAAATTAATAGCTGGTATAAAAACCTATTTTTACACTTTCATAGTGTTTTGACCGCTTGTAATTTTTGTTGTTGTTGTTGTTTTGTTTTTTTTTTTTTGGAGTGGGGTAACTATTTACCCATAGCTGGGACCCTAACAGGTGCTACCACTCTGCATCAAGGTGTAACTGGGAACACCAGCAATTAAGAGGTGGTTCCCCGCTTCTCAGAACCTCCTGATCAGAGGCCTTACTGTTGTAGTAGTTTATCGTCTTACCCATGACGGCTGTATATTCTACTGTGTCGTATATATTTACCACCTAACACACGCTTTTATATATTTGTCTGGTCTGATATCCGTAGGAATTATATTTAAATGGTTCAGTGTTGCTAATCTACAGCCAATGAGGTTTTAAATTCAAATTTTTCTTTCCATTAAACAGGTTTTCCTCTAAATTAGAACCGATTTGGCTTTACCTGTAGATTTAATATTGCATTGATGTTCACTCTGGTCAGAGTCCGGGGGACATTCCTGGTAGAGAGTTATAGAATATGAGGTACTTTTTAGGCGGATATCTGGAGAACATGAAGTTAATTTATGAGGCGAAATTTCAACACGTACTGTAGTTAATCAATTTAAATACCAGTGGTTACATAGGAATGACGAATCAGCTGCCGCAGAAGAACACAGCTGAACACTTGCCTGGGTGGATTATGATCGACTTCAAAATTTGTATCAGTGTTGTTATATCCAGGTTTGAACTCGCAAAATATCTCGTTAAATATTAGCAATGCGTTAGACAATTCTTTACGCAAACCAAATGAATGTTTGTTGGGTGGAGGTTTTAATCAGTATTCATTTATCAGTATATTATTGATAACTGTGTACATTTTGTCCTCAAGTTTTTCTTTCAATTTGGTCGGTCTTACGGCCACAACGTTGAAACACTGATCCATGAGTAGATGGTTGACCGCTTGGGAATACGAGGTGCTGTAATCTTCAATGCGTATAATGGCACGGAATTGTTAATCGAAGACCTGATTTTCAATTCTTATTTGGTTTGTTATATTCACTTACGCTTCAAATATCATTTCGAAAATTGTGAATCTAACTCATTCGTCAAAAGGTAAGAGTTTATGAGTAAAAATAGTATAAGTAAACCATTATTATCTAAAAGCATTCTTAAAATCTAAATTTTCTGGTATTAAAATTTTTGCATCTACTCGGTCTCACATTGACTGCTGACCTGAGATGGAACAAATACATTGAGTCGATAGCTTCGTCCATCGCAAGGAAAGTTGACTACCTCTACAAATCAACCATTCGCCCTTGCATGGAGTATTGCTGCCATATATGGTCTGGAGCCCCTTCTCGCTCACACCCTTTCACTGTTGAAACTGTTAAATATAGCCGTCTTTTCTACTGCAATAGCTTGATGTCTCGAACCTCTCGTCTGTGGAACTCTCTCCCCTTTTCCTGTTTCTCTTATAGCTATAATCTCCAACTATTCAAATGTTATGTCAATCGACGTCTAAAGATACCCCAATGATCTATACCCAACCTTTTCTTCATTTGGGGACCTCTATCATATTCCTATTTGCTCTAGCTCCAACTCTCTGTAACCCCTTGAAAATGCTAGTGGCTTCCCGCCTTGTTTGGGGTCTTAAAGTTTAAAAAAAAAAAAAAAAAAAATAAAATTAAAAGCATTGGTAAGTAAAAAGAAAACAAAAATCAGGAAACAGTAATTATTTTTTTTTTACTCGGTCTGCACAATATTTTGATTTCTAGATCGAATTTTTATGAGAGTGGAACGAAATTCCTTTCACGTGAAATAAAGTTTCTTATTTCCCTGGTTGTTCCCAGCTCGCTTTTCCTCGTCCTCTTAGTTTTATTTGAAGGTCGATTGTTCCTTTGGAAGTTACTTCTAGTTGAATTAATATTTTACGGTCTTTGTATCAGGACACATAAGGCCTATCAATATCGGTCATAGGATGATTGATGCTGTAACAAGTGAGTACTTTTCTCGATTTGACATTCGCTTAATGTTAGATTTCGTCCAATTAAGGATGTTGAAACTCTATTGCACCACAGAGACTCATGATTTTCTTGATTTGTCATTTTTTTTTTCCTTTTACTGTGGCTGTCTAATTTTTTTTGCTTTTTCTCATTTCCTCTATTCTTTTCTTTTCTGCATATTTTTTTTTATAGGAATGGTTTTCTTTAAAAATGTGAAATGATGAAAAAATATACAAAACGTATTTTTGATGGAGTTTAAAAGTACAGAAATGTACATAAATAGTTTTAATTTTTTTAGCAGAACTTTGATATAGATCGTTGCGTTTTACTTTCAGAAAATCATGGTGATTGATAGATTGTTTGGTTTGCTGGTTGCTTGCTAGCTTGCCTGATTGATTGATGGATCTTTTAATACGTTTTTTGGGTGATGGATTAGCTGAAGAAAAGAACGGGACGTCTGGATAATGTTAAATGGATAGGTTTTTAAGCTCGATTACACACGAAAAAATGAATAGAAAATACCGGCTGGGAGAAGGTTTTAAGGTTTAATCTTTACAGCTCTTTTTTTTTAATTAAAACCGTACTTATATATACAAGCGTCGTTCCGTAAAAATACATTCTGGACCCCGTAAATATATCTTCGTTTGCTGTAATACTAGAGGTTTAAGCCTTCTGTCAATAACTCCTAATTATATTGCTACATACAACAGCTGAGTGGTAGTTAGTCAAAAGAAAGCCTAGCAAAATAGGCGTTCACTGAACAGAAATATACGCGTAGCATAAAGGGCTAGTATGGAAAGTGAGATAGACATATTCAGTTCATATTCAAGACGAAACAGTTGGTTTGGTATATATAATAATGGAAAAAAAACGATGATGGTTGGTCTCGTACCTTGAGAGACTAGTGGGTCATATACTATAGTCATATAATCCCAAATCATTTTATCTAATTTTTTACCGCGGAAATGCTAATTCTACAAAGACAAAGATAATACCTGTGATTCATTGGTGCACAAATATCTAGTTGTCATCTGTAGTATAGAATTAATTTCAGTATGAACAAAACTGTTGAGTAGAGAGCCTTGTAGATCAAATTTATAAGGTGCAAAAAATTGTCTAAATTCTGACATGAAGTATTGTAATTATTTACAGTTGTGGTGTCCTCCCTCTAAAGAGTTTATCTTGGACTCTTACGCCTACTGTAAGATTAGCAGGAGAGAATGACTTGGGGAAAAATTCAACCAGATTGTTCAACTGTCGAATTCTCTGCCTCTCTGGCAGAGAGGAACCCACATGAGGCTTTGCCGAAGAGCAAAGTTTCGTCCGGGAAGGAAGACAGACCCTGAACCCTGTTTATACGGGCTCTAAGGTATATTTTTGGCCGATCCTACGGTCTCGGAGAACCCACGGTAAACCCGGCCTTGGGAGGTAGACAGGCCCAGAACCCGTTTATAAAGTTTCTAAGAGAATATTTTTGACGGTAAATTCTGCCTTGTGCCCCATACAGACCTTGTGGACGGGCTGTTAAATATAACGGTCGACCAGGTTGTTCATTACTGTGGGACTCTCTGCCTTGAGCAGAGAGGAACCTGAAAGTGGCTTTACCAAATTTCAAAGTTTCATCCAGGGAGGTAGACAGGCCCTAAACCCGTTTATGCGGGTTCTAAGGGAATATTTTTGACCGAGCCTAATGGCTCGGAGTACCAACAGTAATCTTGGCCTTGTGCCACATATATCCCGCGTGGAGGATGTATTGTTAGATATAAAGTCAACAAGATTGTTCAAAAGTTGAACTCTCTGCCTCGGCTGAGCAGAAGCCGGACGAGTCATTGCCGAAGGGCAAAGTTTCGTCAAGGGAGGTAGCCAAGCGCTGAACTTGTTCATGCGGGTTCTAAGAGAATATTTTTTGGCCGAGACTACGGGCTCGGAAAACCCACGACAAACTCAGCCTTGTGCCACGTACATCTCTTGTATGGGGTGTTAAATATAACAGTCGACTAGATTTGAACAGTATACCAGATTATTCATCTGTCGAACTCTCTGCCTCGAGGAAAAGAAGGACCCGGACGAGGCAATATTTCATTCGGGGGGATAGACAGGCCCTGAATTCGTTTATGCGGCTTCTAAGGGAATAAGTTTGCCCTAGCTTACGGACTCGAAAAAGCCAAGGTAAAGTCTTAAATGTAACAGTCGACCAAATTGTTCATCTGTCGAAATTTCTGCCTCGAGCAGAGAGGAACCCGGACGAAGCTTAGCCGAGGGGCGGGGTTTCGTCCGGGCAGGTGGACAGGCCCTGAGCCCGTTGATGCGGGTTTTTAGGGAATATTTTGGGCCGAGCCTATATATATATATATATATATATATATATATGGGTAAATAAATATTCGTACACTTGAAAAATTGTATTTTTATAAATGTAAAAAGCCTTAAATAAAACAAATCTCGGCACATTTTATGTATAAAGACACATACTATTAAAAAAATAATAAACTTAATTAATTCTAACAGAAATTAATGCATTTTTTAAAATTCTAACTGATGAAAAAAGTATTCGTACAAATCAATTATTAGAATAAAATAATCAATTAATTATGAAAAAAATATATTCTAGAATGTTCCAGTAATGTTATCAGTAATTATAGTTAACGCTATTAGCCATTATCAGAGCATTCTGCAATTTCTAGTCTTCCGAGAAGGTTCTAATAATGCCTAAAGGTAAAGAATTGACTATTTCACAAAAAACAACACATTTTGTCTCTTTGGAAAGATGGGAACAGTTACAGAACGATTTCTAACAACCTGAATATTCCTTTTACTACAATTGCTTCGTTCATTGCAAGGTTTAAAACTCGTAACAGCGTCGAAAACCAAAGACGAACAGGTGCTCCGAGGAAGATTTCTCTAAGATCAGCAAGGATATTAGGACGCCAGATCCAACAAAATCCACAGGTTACCCGAGAAGAGCTGCAGGAACATCTGCGTGCATTAGGGATTAAAGTAACCAAGCGTACAATAAGTAATGAACTACACAAAAACAGTCTGAAATCACGCATCCCAAGGAAGACTCCACTCCTCTTGAAACGACACAGAGATGCTAGGCTAAAATTCGTTAGAGAGCATAAGGATAAAGAATATTCGTTTTGGGAAAAAGTACTATGGACAGATGAAACTAAAATAGAGTTGTTTGGTCATAATTATCGAAATCATGTGTGGAGGAAGGACGGTGAAGCCTACTTACCAAAGAACACGTTGCCAACTGTAAAGTTTGGTGGTGGCAGTATCATGATCTGGGGCTGTTTTTTCTGCAAAAGGTGTTGGCAGAATATCAATAGATGGCAAGATGAATGCCGAAAGATACCAGAAAATCCTGCAAGACAATTTAATGCGTTCTGTTGAGAGACTTCGGCTACCTCCTGATTGGGTTTTCCAACTGGATAATGATCCTAAGCATACCGCTAGATCTACAAGGAAATGGTTAGCTGAAAGTAACGTTGATGTCTTGCAATGGCCAAGTCAGTCCCCAGACTTGAACCCAATCGAGAATTTATGGCGATATTTGAAAATTCAAATTGGGAAAAGAGCACCAACAAATATCAAGAATTTGAAGACAATATGCCAAGAAGAATGGGACAAAATACCACTCAATGTGTGCAAATCATTAGTTGAGACGTACAGGATTAGACTGGTAGCTGTTGAACTCAATAAAGGATATTCCACAAAGTATTAAATTAAGTTAATATGCTTTTTTTTTTGTTTTGTACGAATACTTTTTTTCATCAGTTAAAATGAAAAAAAAAAATGCATTAATTTCTGTTAGAATAAGAATTAATTAAGTTTATTACTATTTTTTAATAAAATGTATCTTTACACATAAAATGTATCAAAATTTGTTTTAGTTTAAGGCTTTTTACATTTATAAAAATACAATTTTTCATGTGTACGAATATTTATTTCCCCCCAATATATATATATATATATATATATATATATATATATATATCGACCAGATATTATTTCAACACATTTCATTGAAACGTACTACGTTGCCTTTAATTCATTTTTTATACGAGGCTTTACCGATCTAATATTTTTTTCGAACCGATGATAAAATATATAATTGTTGTGTATTTGAAATATTTATACTTTCTTAGGAAATTTTTGGCCTGCATCGTATGCCATTTCATAGTTAAACCCAACTGTTAAAATAGGCTTTGTGCCAAAAATTTTTTACCTGAAATGGGTTGGGGCTTAAAAATATTAAAAGTCGAACGGATATCTTGGATTTTTTTTGTGGAAAATAAAAGATCCATTTACAAAGGACATGGAGCGAATGATGAAAATTGCCGTTTATACAAAGTTTCGTCCATAAAGCAATACTAGACCCCTGAACCCGTTTATTTGGGTTCTTTTATATTTTTTTTGGCAAGATACTATTGGTTTGGAGAGGTTTAAAAAAATAAAATAACTTATGCCAATACAACAAATATGAAATGGGCGCTGGTTAATTTTTAACATTCGAATCAGATTGGTCCAGGATAAAAGCGATACACAATTCTCATTAGTTAAAAAATTAATAATTTTGGGGATATACTTCCTGTATTAATTATAATATATCATACTTTTATTTTTGACTATTTCTTTTCCATTCATTTTATAACAACTTTTATAATTTAATTGCCTGGAGCTTCTGACTGTTAACATTATTGTTTGGCATCATATCCATTGCAGTTTGGCCGTTGAAAACTCCAATATATTTTATATTTTATTTCATTTTGTTCAACCACATTTATAATTATATAGATTCCATTGTTTCATTGACTGTTTTGGTCCTGATCATTTATCTCTTAAAATCAATAAATGTGTTTTTTTGATTTTTTATCATTTCTAAAAATTTAACTCAATTTCTCATTTTGTGTTGGATATTTTTTTTAGATTGTCTTTGGGAACATTCATATGATATAATTTTGGGGACATATAAACTAATATTGAAGGTCCATTTTCCGATAACAATCTTTGAATAAAACAATGTCGTTGAAAACGGAAAAAAATTTAAAATTTTCAGCATTTTGTGGTAAAAATTTAAAAAAGAAAAATGTCTCTAAAAAAGGAATTTAGGAAAGCTTTTGTCAAAATGATATATATATTAAGACCTTAAAAAAGGGATAACAAACTAAGCTTCAAAGTCCGGCAATCTGAAATATATATATAAAAAGTTGTTTAATATTTGTTGAATTTTGATTTAATGAAAGGTGTTGAAAATAAAATGAAAAAGAATATAACTGGAATTTTAAGAAAAAAAAAGAATAAATTTATATTAAAATATGCTTAAAATTTCTAAAAAATCTAATTTCCATTAATCCATTCATATATAGAAATATATATATTATTTATATATAATATAGAAAAAACAAAAATAAAAACAAAACAACAATTCCTCTTTGTTAAAATAATTTTCAGATTATAATTTTAATAATTCCTCAAACTCAAAATTTTATGATCTTCACAAGGGACATGTGCAATTGATAAAATAATTTTGAATTATCCAATAATTTTATGATTTTTGATTCTTTCATTACCTAAAAACTATTTAATATGAATATAATCACTTATATATTGAGCTAAATAGAAATTACTGAAGTATCCGGAATAGGCAAATGAATGGAAAATTAGAACGATTTACCCTTCTTGGCAAATAAAGGGTTCAAAAAATTTAATCACCTGAAGAAAGCAAAATTCGTATGGTGGTTGAAATGTTCGTGAATATACCAACAAAGATGTGAACAACAGTTTGAACAATGCAAAAATAGTTTAAATGGTACAATATTTTTATGATAGTTACGATTTTTAATAATAATTTTTCTGCTTTATAAAATTGCGATTATATCATAATCTCGTTTCGTTTCCATATTTGGAAATAACATGTATTTAGGGATGTTTTTTTCGTCCATTTTGCCTTTATTAAAGCCTTTATAAAATATCTTCATACATATATTGATAATGCATATATTTTGTTTCCTATATCCAAGTTTTATAAGATAAAGGTCGGATCAAGAAATTCTTATAAATAAATGTTGTCCTTTTTTCGTTTCCATGTGTTTCTTCATTACATGTTTTCTACGAATACAAAAAGAAATATTAATACTGAACAGAAAACCTCGATTCGTAACAACATCAGTTACTTTAAATATATCTCGAATAACCTGCAATGAATTTCATGTGTCTTCAGACCTTTTTGTTAGGTAATATTTGTTTTAGATAAGAAGTTAATAGTGTAAAACAATGACTTCAAACTTATTCTGTAATTCGCGTAACATGAAATGGAAATACCATATTGAATCGATTGCTAGCTAAGCATCTAATTTTCGCTCAAGTTGTCTAAAGGACGAAATTACAACATTTCTCTTTAAATAGAATTTTATATATATATATATATATATATATATATATATATAATAAATTTTTTATGTTTATACATTCTTTTTATATATACAAATATTTTTTGAATGCTTTAAATATTTAAGTTTATAATAAATAATTAAATTAAAAACATTTAACGGTCTGAATGTAAATTTAGAATTCCTTAAAGAAATTTTTTTCGTCCTCCGACTGGAATCGAACCTGTATCCTATACAAAACCGAGAATAGTCTGACAGAATTTTTACCGATTTCGCCGCAGAGAAGCGTTTCGGTTTTCAAGGTCGATTTTACTGTTTTTAGTTTTACAATTTTCCATGATCTATTTTCACGTACGTTGTTTATATCTGTTCGATGCGTATCCAAATGTTAAACAAATGACAAATACACATTATGCTAATGAAATGTACAAAGTCCAACAATTATTTAAAGACATTTTAATGTTTATACATTCTTTTTTATAGATAAAAATATTTAAGCAAATGCTCTGTTTATAATAAACATGTAATAAACAACATTTACAGGCCTGAATGTCCGAAACCTGGACGATATAAAAATATCCGTCCTCCGACACCTTTTAAAAGGCTAGCTGGTTCTGTATAGGATACAGGTTCGATTGCTCTCGGGGGCCGCATATTTTCTATGAAAATTCCTCGGACATTCAGGCAAAAGTTGTTTAATAATGTGTGATATCTATAAGTCTACCATTTGTCCATGCTTAGAATATTACTGCTATTTACCTTGTGCTCTTTGATGAAATCCAAAGAAGCTGCAATATCATCAGTCATCATCTGGCAGCTCGGCTTCACTCACCTTTCTACCGCCGTTGACTCTCTTTGTCTTTACTATAAATATTTTCATGTTAATTATTCGGATGAAAATCGCTAAGGTAACCTCGAATCTTTTATGTTACGGCAATATTGCTTAAACTTCTATATAAAAAAAATCATTTTAATGTTGAGATGGTCGTAAATTCTTTGGTAACAATTTTCGGAATTGTGGAATTCCATCCCAACTCCATGCTTTTCAGGCAATTCTAATATGTAAAAATTTAAATGCAATGTCACTCGCTGTCTACTGTCCGCCTGATTATTCTTTTGAATCCCGAATTCTCAATAATTTGTGCAATGAATTCAGATAAAACAAAAATATCTAATTGTGTCTTAGTTGTTTTGCTACCATAAATGGGGTAAAACTGATTAAAGAATATACATTTATATGCATCGTGCCAAGTTATATTTAAATTAACAAAATCCACCGTTTAGAAAAATAATAAATAAGGTCATAAAAAGATTAATATACATTGTGATGTCAAATAACACTCGTTGCCATTTTCGTAATGTCAGCGAATACTCCTTGTCACCTTCGTAAAGCCCGTTGCAGTAGAGACTTTGTAATCGCCGATACAACTATAGTAACGCCGTTGAACAATAATGGTGTCAGACGCAGTTGAATATCACTCGCATTAATAGTACTTGCTCGATAATACTCGCTCGAAAAGTTACCACTGAATAATGATCCGAATAGTAATTCGTATATTGATCAGTATAGAGACATATTATAGTGAAAAGTATAGAGAATAGCGATCTGTGTAGTAATAGAGGATAGTATAGAAATAGTGATCAGTAAGGTAATAGAGGATAGAATAGAAAGTGTGATCAATTAGGCGCCACGCTAATTCCCATATATACATTTCCTTTACCATCAGTTGATCTACTTATTCAAAGTCTGAACACCAGTGTTTCCTCTCTGGTGATCTGTGTTCAAACTCCAATGTCGGTTCATCCTGGGTATGACGATAAAGTACATCCGCGTCCAGGGTAAGTCAATAAACTACGTCCTACAGCAAGGCCTCTAATCAAGAGACTTTGAGGAGCGTGGAACCTCCTCTTAATTGCTGGTGTTCCCAGGTTCACATAAACATGGTAGCATATGTTAGGGTCCCAGCTATGGACAAATAGTTAACCCAGAAACTGAGGTAAAAACGCATTATAAAAGTGTAAAAACGAGTTTTAATACCAGAAATACTTTTAAAAAAAGTAATACCAGAAATAATTTTTTGAGGAAAAAAAAATATAACCAGCAATATGTTTTTGAAAAAAAAATATTAGCAACAATACTTTTTGGAAAAAATATTACTAGCTATACGTTTTTGAAGAAAATAATATTACCAAATATACGTTTTTGAAAAATTAATATTATCAGCTATACGTTTTTGAAAAATAATATTACCAGATATACATTTCTGAAAAAAATAATATTACCAGGTATATATTTTTGAGGAGAAATATATTAACAGAAATAGATTTTTGAAAAAAACAAAATGATTACCAGAAAAACAAAAAAAATTAATTGCCAGCATTAAATGACCCATTGAGGTTGATATGTCGTGAAACAAACCAAACCAAACCAAACCAAACAAATGTCGGTAGTGACACTTTATTCATATATAACAACATATGTACTCATCCACAAATATATAAAACTCAGCTGAAAAAAAAAGTGAATAATTTTGTAATGTCTTCTTGCTTGAGTATCGTTTCAAAATAGGCGAGAGTCCGTTTCAGTGCAGTAAAATTATAATCAGAACTAATGTACTTACGTAATATCACAAATTGGAAATGAGAAAGAAATAATTTCTAAGTTCAACATTACGTCCAGCAAGCGATTTTCACAGTCTCATCGATTCGATTACATTATATAAATTTGTGACTACTATTGATTTTCTTTCTCTCTTTTTTAACGTGTCTGGACCAGGAATATTAGCAATGTTTGCCGATACATCTTCGTTAGACGTAAAAGCTATCGTGATCTATCAGGTATGTTATCAGTCAGGGTTAGCATCTATTGCTGGGTGAGAAATCTTAATATTAAACCTGACACTGTTCTTAAAGAGATAATGAATATTTAATTAAGCCCTATTAAACTGATGGCTATTTTAAGATATTGCATTCATCAATCTATCTTTGTACATTTAAATCATAGGTAAACGAAAAAGAAATATTCGCAAGATAATTTTCAGAAGACGCATCAATAGAAAACCAGATAAGCTAGGTAATATTTGTGAACGTCAAACGTTTAAAGTAGTGCCCATAATAATAGGAGAACACGTAACACGGCAGAAATTGAAATGAAAAAGAACTGGAATCGATACTGAATGAATTGGGAATCCGAGGAAAGGGTATATCTATACACACTACATTGTTGCTTAAATCAGGGTCGATAGTGAAAGAAAGAGACAAGAAATTAGTTGAAGTATAAGTTTGGTGGTCATCTCTGAGGACTGAGTGATATGTTGTCATTCAGTCCTCAGAGATGACCGCCGAATTTATGTTAAGATGTAATAGCAGAAATAATAATAATAATAATAATAATAATAATAATAATTGTGTAGTGCAGGGTTAAAAGCTTAAACGGAAGGTTTTATCCTTGCTGCACAGGATTAGTGCTTGTTAATTAGAAATTAACAAGCACACATACTAAACTATTTTGTTAGGCCAAAATGCAGTTTCTATGATAATTACCCAGAAACAATTGATCATCTTGTATCAGGTTGCACGGTATTGGCACCCAGTGAATATAGTACCCGGCATAACAGAGTTGGCCAATATATGCACTAGAAAATCTGTAGCTTCTACGTGAAGGAAACTGAAAGAAAGTGGTGCGAACACCACCCAGACACGGTTACAGAGTAGACCTGTTATAATATTATATGACTACACAATAAACACAAACAGAACAAACCTAACCACCGAGACATTTTTATTAGAGATCGCTCACAAAAAGTGCTACCTTATTGTTATGGCAGTCCCTGCAGACTGCAATATATCTTTGAAGATCTTCAAAAACCTATCCAAAGACAAGGATCTTGAAATCGAAATCTCAGAAATGTGATACATGGGAACATCAACAATCTCTGTTGTAGTTGGAGCCCTTGAATTGGTTGTAAAAGATTCCTGTAGACTCATTGAAGGGATTCCTGGTGGCCCGTATCAGAAAGAAATAAAAAAATTGTTCTCACGAGCACAGCCAACACCTTACGAAGGACTTTATCTATGTAAAATATATATTTTTTTTTGTCAGTAGAAAGAGTCATGATGCCGGAAAGAAATGTATACACGACTGAAATCAAAGGAAATAGAATAATAATAATAATAATAATAATACTATCATGCAAATAGACCAGACATAGTCACGACAGATTTCAAGGAAGGGACATGTTAACTAAATTATATGACTTTTCAATAAAATTTCAATTTTTCTAAAAAAGTAACTAAACAAATTTCAAATTATAAAGACCTTATTTACATTAGTCAGACTATTGTCCTCATCTTTGTCGCCATATTTGTCACAACGTTTCGGCCTTTGTACGCTCCGGCCTTCTTCAGGTGGCCTTCTTCAGGTGGCACGTGGAACTAGAACAGTCTACTCCAGTGATCGAAATAAAGGGTTCAGTTCGAAATTCCAAACACCTGAAGAAGGCCGGAGCGTACAACGGCCGAAACGTTGTGACAAATATGGCGACAAAGATGAGGACAATAGTCCGTCTAATGTAAATACTGTACGTAATACCTCATCTCAGAAATATAGACAGATTATAAAAACCTGCAGATCAAAATAAGAAAAATGTTCAAACGTAAAACGATTATCCTTGTTGTGATAAAGGCATTGTTATAGATATTGAAAATCATGTCATTAAAATTCCAGGATACATAGACATATTATAGCTACAAATGATTACTTTGTGCCGAAATGCACATATAATCCGTAAGATTTTCTCAATCTATGAAACTTGAAATATATATATATATATATATATATATATATATATATATATATATATATATATATATATATATAACTCTTCTACTATTAAATTAATAAAGCCTGTCATGAAGGATTTGCACAAGAAACCCAAGAGTTGATAGATGCGGAATAATGATGGTATCTTCGAAACGGCTACGCGAAAGAACCTGAATGGATTATCAGTTTAACGTAAGTTCAGGCTAAGAAAAAAACCCATCAAATTCTCTATTGTAAAGACAGGTGAATTTCCCATTTATAGATTCTGTATAGAAGCTACAAAACGTACAATACATTATCAGTGACTGGGCTCAGCTGGTAGTAAAAGAGTACAAACTACCCAATAACAAACTAGTTCTCTCAATACAGTGGTACTAACATTCATTACTGGCAGTAGCCGAAAATCAGCAAGTGAGGCTATTTGTGGGATACGACCATCATAACTGACAGGCGCTTGGAAAGCAATCGTCCTGATCTAGCCTGTGTAAGCAAGAGCGCCATGTTTTCATTTTGATAGACGTGCTGGTATTTTCCTGATTGTGGTGCAGGCGAAAAGAAAGGAACCGGTAGGACAAATTAGAGAAATATATCAAGCAACATTCATATATGAGGGCGTCATTATTTATACCTACCGTACCTTTGCCCAAACATAAAAAATAAATAGATGTATCTAGAGAGAAATCAGAGGGAGATAAATGTTCATTTTATAGAAGACAAAGACACCTACAAGGCGTATAAATTGGCTGCATACCTTCTCTTCGACCCTGAATAGGAAAGATAGCGAATATATAAAAAAAATCGTTTGTTCTTACATCAAAATCAAATATGTTCTATGACAAAATATTTTACTTTTCTGTGTTCCTACATTCCATCCCATCTTCATGTTCCCTTACATAGAATTATGTAAATTACCCTCTAGGTCTTCATTGAATAGCCGATAGAGTCATGTGACCGATCAAGTGCCACGGCGTACGCTATTTAGGAAAGAAGAAGTAATCTTTACCCTAAACTGCCATATTTAATTCTACAGAAATTATCGCCAATATTTGAATAAAGTTCAAGTGCCGATGATGATGCATTATGGGATGAAAAAAATATCCAGATTTTGCCTTACAAACTTCTGGATTATAAAATGATTTCATTGTTAATGATAAAAAAATTCAAGAAATAAAAGAAATGGAGCTGTGGAAATGCCAAGAAAGCACTATATTGGAAATGGTAAAACCAGAATCATTGCGTTGCACACAGAATTAACATGAAGAAAAATGATACTCTAACAAATAGATTATATTGTCAGAAATGAGAATGCGGCAGCATCGATTAAAAGAGCAATGGAAAAGATAAGTGACAGCTTATTAATTGCAATGCGCCTAAAGGTCACATCAGAAGATTTAAAAGTTACTTCTGCAGACATAACCCAGAAAGGTGGGGACCTGAACTTCAGTTTAAATTTGAATTCTCTCTGCGAATTTAAGAAGAAGCAGAAAGATAAATAAAACAAAACGACACGCGAGACATGAAAATAAAATTAAATGATAAAGACTGAGCAACTGTATGACGTTACAAGAGTAGAAAAACAGTGGATGCAAAAATAAAAAAAAAGAATAAAAAATGCTAAAATATAAGCAAAAAGAAAAGAAGACGCTATGAATTGTGGGATACAAGAACTCACGAAACAAAATCTGTTAGAAAAAAAAGTCAGCAAAATTTACCGAATGGTTATAAACGTTACTGATTATAATTAAATTATAACTAAATAATAATTTCTAAAATAAAGATGAATTTATTACTGTTAAAATCAAATTTGGACTATGTTTTCAATTACGAAGATTTAAATAGCTGGGAAGTGTTTAGAGAAAATGCTTAAAATAGGACAGCGAAATTTGAAGGCGCATTGGGATAACAAGAAAAAAGTAATTTTTTGCCTTACAAAAGCTAATTAAAGTGGCAAGAAGCAGGAAGATCTCGTTAGAATCCAAGAAAATATTTCTAAACTGTTATGTATTATCTATTGTCTTATGTGGCTGGGTACGTTGGATAATTTCCGCAGAGAAGAGAGTTAACCCAACAGAGATTTGGTTCAGCAGAAGGAAATTGGGAATAACATGTGAGTAACGAGGAAGTTTTAGGAAAATAGAAGTAAAAGAATATTCATACATAAAATTAAAAAAAAAATACAGTCGAAGGTTCTAGGATACAATGAGAAAAGAGAGTTTGGACAATTTGGTATTCACATAACAGATTGAAGATAAGCGAGACTGAGGGAAACAGTGAGTAAAAGGCCTAATGAACTTGCTTAATTGAATGGTAGAACATAGTTTTGTTAGGAACAGCGACAAAACAAATTGTAATAAGAGCTACAAAGGTTAAGAAAATGTGGACTGAATTGATCGCCCATGTACTAAAAGTACATGTTTTTGGTTTGGTTTGTTTTTTGTTTTACGACATTACAACCTCGATACCGACAATTTTTTTTTTTTTATTGCCGATAATATGTTTTTTTTTCCAAAATCTATTCGTGGAAACATTTTTCTTGAAGAAATCTATAGCTGGTCATATTTTTCTCAAAGAATGTATAACTGTTTGCATTACTGGTAGTTTTTTTTTATTTTTAAAGTATTGCTGATAATAATTTTCCCTTCAGAAAATATTGCTGGTAATAATTTTTTTATTACAAATTATTTCTGGTATTAAAATCTATTTTTACAGAAGTTTGGGTTTTAACTATTTTCCCATATCTGGGACCCTAAAAGATGGTAACACCTCGAGTCAGGGTGGACCTGCGAACACTAAGTGATTCCACTCTCCTCAAAACCTCCTGATCAGAGGCCTTGCCGTTGGAGAAAGTTTATCGTCTTACCCAGGACGTGGATGTAGTTTATCGTGATATCCAGGGCGAGAAGGTACATGTTACGGGGAAAAAGTAGTGTTAGTAGTAGTAATATTAGTAGTAATTGTAGAAGAAGTAGTATTAGTATTAGTTGTAGATGTTGATGGTGATGATCATAATCATGATGATAGATGAGTGTAAATCTAAATATCGTATGATTACAGATAAATTCAAATTTGTCGGATATATTGAGTTTGCGACTTGAATGTCATTACTCATATAAAATATGACGCCACCATTTTTTTAAGTTTAAGAGTGGCATATAAACACATGAAAATACAGGAAGCCCCATATATGATTTTGTTTTATTAACAAAATATATCAGTTTTAAGTGATACAGTTTCCTGTGTTTGAATTAATTTTCCACGAAATAAGGTTTGACAGCTTCCAATATATTTAACCTTAAAAAACAGCTTCCAATATATTTAACCTTAAAAAACAGCTTCCAATATATTTAACCTTAAAAAAGTGGAAGAATATATATGAATGGTATTAACTCCGAAGAATACGTTCTTTGAAGAAATGATATGAGATTTAAAGACAATTAAAAATCAAAGCCTACCGTTGATGGCATTTAAATAGTAAATTAAAGCAATTTTAATTGCAAAGTTTTTTCTCAGAGCACATTTGCCAACACGAAAGTTGTTTCATTGTATTGTGCTAGATATTTTATCACTCTTCAGAATTTATCTTACGTATTTATAATTCTGTCATTCGTTAATACTTTGAATATTGCTGTCACATATGGTCCGCTGTTACTCCTATGTATTTAAAGATGCTTCAAATGAATCCAAAGAGGAATCCACAATATTATTGGCCGTGACTTGTCATCTCGGCACCAGTCACTATCTCACCAACATAATGTAGATTTCCTATGACCTTTCTAGAAATATTTTCATACTAATTGTTCTGATGGACTTTTCACAATGGTAACTACGCTTTAGTTATTTAATCGCAGTAACAGATTGGCAAAGAGTCTCATCAATTTACAGCTGAATTGTCTAGATGAAACCGTAAGTTCTGTGCTAACAGTTTCATCTCATACACTTCTCGCTTGTGGAACTCTCTTTCTATTCCATGATTTCCATTGAACTTTGATCTTCAAAATTTTAAATCCAATGTCATTCATTATCTACTGTCTACTTGTTCACACTTCTATTATTCTCGCTACTTAATAATGTTTCTTTTTCTAAATTTTTTTCACACGCATTAATCTCTTTGCTCTTCGGTGGCTTTACTACCTTACTTGCAATAATCGAAAAAGTGAAAATGAAAAAAAAGAACAACTATATTAAGCAAACTGAAAAATCGTGAATTGACACCTGATGTACGATTCGGCCGTTGTACACTTCGGCCTTCTTCAGGTTGTTGGAATATCGAACTGAACCCTTTATTTCGTTCACTGGTGTAGACTGTTTTAGTTCCACGTGCCATGTCTAATGGATGTCAGTTACCTTCTGTTAATTCACCTCTCAAAGTTCTCCACTGTCTTAACCGGGCATTGAACTAACACTCTTCGGGTACTGTCACTCAAGGACATATAGCTCAGTGGATAAAGGGTTTGTTAGATCCAGTGACAGGAACCAAATGTCAGATGTTCATGGAACAAAGCTAGGAAGATAACACGGAAAATATGTAGACCAGGTTAGATTTTGCGATGTTCTTCTATGCATCCATATGGTTCGAAACAAAAGGAATTTTTATCAAATGCAAGTAAAAATATACTTGCGTTTAGACTACATTTTTATTATTATATTTATGAAAAATGTTTTGAATATGGGAAATATGTACAGAATATTGAACGGTTCTATATGCAAGTTAAACATTTTAATACAGTCGTCGAATTTCTTGTATGCATTTTCTAAAAGTTGTTCTTTTTTCAACGAAGCTCGTTTGAAAAAAAAAAAGAAAGAGCAAGTAATAATAATAATAATAATAATAATATTAATAATAATAAACATAGATTTTATTTCTTGGTATGTTTTTTTTGAACCAGTCAAACATGGCCCTATCATCATCTCATAACAGTAACCTGTAGTATTGACATCTATGTCGATAAAACTTACATTTGTCGGACAAGCACACATTATAAAGTAAGAGATCAAATAATCGAAGCGATTATTATACAAAAGAAAAAATAACAATAAATAATGTAACTACATGCAGTGACAATTTAAAATATATAAAACCATTTCAAATATGTATGATGGAACAAATCATACGTATGGCATATTTACTTATTAGCTTCCGATGTTATTCAACACTGAGAAACCTTTCACCACATGACACAACGCCAACAATATCGTTTTATTCAGAAATGCAAAGCTCGTATAAAAGCAACGCTCTAACTAAGAAATTCTTGTCTAGGATACTGACATCATTTACTTCTTGATTATGGCCGAGCTGATCAAAGTATTTGGAAGAAATCAAAATATAAACATGGTGTTTGTAAAGTTTATCCAGAATATTGTTCAGAATGTGCAGCAATATATTAGAAAACTTAAACAGAGGTGTTTTTGTTTGATTCATTGATTGATTTGTTTTTATGGGTTATCAACCTTCTGCCGGTTATTCAAAATCTGAAATATGTTTAGATTGTAAGAATTATTTGGAGATAATAATGATTTTTATTTATAAAAGTTCTACTAATTAAGATATAGCTGATAGGAGAAGAGGTGAAATCATACATTTCTCATTGCCCGTAGACGAATCTAACGAACTTGACTGGAATTAAAACTCGGCTCTCTAATTTCCACAATATACATATATATATATATATATATATGTGTGTGTGTGTATTCCTTCTTTCATGCACATTTCATTGAATACGACAGACAAGGTGCTTTGATTCAGTTTTTTATACAATCTCTCATGCAATCTAATATTTTTTTTCCTTTCAGATGATAAATTATATAAAAACTGTCCGAATCTTTTTTTTTTTATCCTAGCGCTTTCAGCCATTTTCAAGGATTAAATATTTTAACTTTTAAATAAGAACTAGTTTGTTGTATGTATGTATTTATATAATGATTTCGTTTTTCAATACACGGTTAAGGTATTGTGCCCATGTTTTGTTCTTATTAATAAGGCTTCCATTAGCCTTTTTTTTTTGAATTTATATGATGTCATTATATTTGTGTTGTCAACAAGCATATTACGACTAGTGTCCGGTAGGTTTCCATGAATATTTAAATGTGATCTAATCGAGCTATGGTCAGAGAGGTGTAGAGTGAACCTACGTGTCAAACATGTTGTAGTGTGGACTATTTAATTATTCACGAATTTTGATTGATGAGGAATACAATTCCTTAATGGGCATTTAAATTCGTAAATAATATTTGTCCTATTGAATTTTGTTCTAAGAAGTGAATTTTTATAGTTAAAAATAATAATTCACCTCTTAGAACAACATTAAATTAGTATTAGAAGTTAACGGATCCGACTGGAATTCGAACTCGGCACTCGATACCTCAATACGAGCGGCTAATTAACTTATTACAATAGTCAGTTTGTAATTAGTTCATAACAAATACTAAGTGCATAAAACTCAGATCTGCATCGAACGATGAGAAACAATTGTATATTTATTCTTATTATAGAATTTTAGCTCTGTTACTTGACATAGAGAAATAGTGCTTTGTTAGCGGGAAAGATGTTATGTTCAGCGGTTTTATTGTGCTCCCTGCATTTATAATAAATTTGTAAGAGGTAATTCTCTTGCAGCGTTCTTCGTGTTAAAAGAGTTGCAAAATCTATGCTTCGTTTTAGCGTGTCTTCATTCGGAATAGTTCATGTTGTGTCTAATGAAAAGTATTTAGCCAAAAATAATAATAGGATTTTAGTTTTCTTATAAAATAAACATACTTATTTTTGTTTTATCAACGCAAGATTGACGTCATTCATTATTTGTTTTTTTGGACTTCTTATCTATCTTTTCGTCTGCCATATTTATTTTATAGTATTCTTTATATTGTAGAGTTTTAGGAGTGGTCTAGGAAACTGCTTGATTCATGTCAGTATTGCTAGTGATTTTTCTGATTAATCATTTATTATACTTGCACTATTGTGATCTAGCAAGGCTTGATACCAAATTTCCTTCAATTCTCTTCTGTCAATATGCGTTTTGCGCGAAATCTTCACAGTGATAAGCTATGTTGGTTGTCAGAAATAAATTAAATCAATGTGAAAATTGATGCAAATCCTATTTGATCTTATCACACGGAAATAATTAGCATCTAAATGACTGTTTTCTTCGTAATATCAGTTTAATAATACACACACACACACACACACACACACACATATATATATATATATATATATATATATATATGTATATATATATATATATTATAAATTAATTGATTTAAATATGGTTTTTGCTACACAGTTCTAACCATGTTTCAAAAGAACTGTGTAGCGAAAAAAACATGTTTTAAATCAATTAATTTATAATATTAATGCTCTGTAAATTTACATTGAGCACTATTGCGTAAAAATAAAAATATCTATAAGAACACCGGATGATATATCTTACTGTTCTTTCTTTTATATATATATATATATATATATATATATATAGGAAAACAGGTGGGGGGAGAAGATATTCTTTGGACGAACTATGAAAAATGTAAAGAAACATATGCCGTCCATTGGCTTACATTCAAATATGGGGGATAATAAATGACCGGTAAAGCAGCAGCTGCTGAATTAGTTATACAAAAAGAAGAAAATTAAAAGAGGAAGAAATTGCAATCTATGTATGGAGGAGAAGCTAGAAATGATAGAACATAAGAATGTGAAAGAATTACTAAACAAAAGGAATGAAGTTGTTTCGAAATGTCGGCATACTGACATTCGATATGATTCGAGAGATTTTTGAAAATTGAAATGCCTAAAATAATCTGTGAACTTATGCATAACAAAATTTTTTATATTATTTGTATTTAAAGCTACGTTAAAAACATTTAAAAACAGGGCACTATTGCGGACAGAAGAAAAGAAATATACAAAAATAAATAATCATATATATAAAAATATATATATATATATATATATATATATATATATATATATATATATATATATATATATATATGTATTAGTGGTCAATATACACACACACACATATATATATATATATATATATATATTAGTGGTCAAATATATACATATATATATATATATATATATATATATATATATATATGCGTGAATATAAATTTAAATATCGAGGTCAATAATCAGAGACGACAGATTGTTTCGTGCTAAACCTAATCATTAGGCCTGATGACTGCGTCATAAAATATATATATATATATATATATATATATATATATATATATATATGTGTGTGTGTTTGTGTGTGTGCGTGTTTGTGTGACTCCGATAGTTATTTTAGTGGATACTTGTATTTGAGAAGACATACAGTTTTTAAGCAGTGTAAATTAAATCTACTGGTCTGATCATGCGAGAATGTTTTTTTTTTTTTTTATTTGAATCGGTCGACTGTCCATGACGGAATACATGATGCATAATGCTCAAAAGACAGGGCGTCTAGTCAAACAAGGATATCGAATAACGTTTAAAATAATGAGAAATAATGTTGAATTAAAATATAAACCATTGGTTACTTAGAAATACACACACACGCACAAAATACATAATATAATATATATATATATATATATATATATATATATATATATATATATATATTGAATGCTCAGAAGTTCGAATTCACCGTATATCATTGCTAAACCTACATTTTGTATAATATGTATATGTGAGAAGACTGGAGAAAGAACACGACAGAACAGAAAATAGAAATGAAAATATGGAATATTTTGTCACGTTTCACTGTGATCTATTAATATAAAAAAAAACAGTTTTATTTCTCTCAAACACAACATTTTATTCCTCTCCACTTAAAAAATGAAGGCGCAGGAAGACATTATATTCCTTCTTAATAACAAGTAATGGCGATCCAAGAATTCAGAATTTCGTCAAAATTCACAGATAATGGAAAAAGTAAGCGAAATAATGGGTTCAGTACGACATTCCAAACACCTGAAGAAAGCTGGAGCGTAGAACGGCCGAAACTTTGTAATAAATATGGCTACAAACATGAGGACAATCGTCTGAATAATGTAAATAAGGTACATAACACGTCCTCTCAAAAATATAGACAGATTGTGTAAATTATATCTACTGGTCTATTTATTTTATGTTTTATCTGAATAGTTCGACTGTCCATGACGGTAAGCATAAAGCAGAGTGCTCAAAAGACAGGACATCTAATCAAACAAGGATAGAAAAAATAACGTTTAAAATAATATATATATATATATATTGAATGCTCAGAAGATCGAATTCACCGTATATCATTTCTAAATCCACATTTTGTATAATATGTATACGTGAAAAGATTGGACAGAGAACATGACAGGATAGAAAATAGAAAAGAAAATATGGAATCATTTGTAACGTTTCATGGTGATCAGTTAATATAAAAAAATGTTTTATTTCTCACAAACACAACCTCTCATTCCTCTCCACTTTAAAAATCTTCCTCATCTCTAACGAGCAATGGCGATCCAAGAATTCAGAATTTGGTCAAAAGTCACTGATAATGGAAATTTCGCCTGTCTACAAATGGTCGACTTAAACCATCTTTAAATAAAATGTATGCTTTCGTGTATTCTTTGATTATCTGCCGTATTTTCCTATTTTTGCTTGAGCGCATTTCTTTATATATATATATATATATATATATATATATATATATATATATATTATGTTTTAAAAGAGTAGAAAAAGTTCAAACGTTTTTGTCATAGTGTGAAATTTTTCAATACATATTATACTTTTTTCCGTACACACACACACACACACATATATATATATATATATATATATATATATATATATATATATATATATATATATAGTTGGTGCCACCGCATTTAACATTTTTTTTTCCATTTTGGTGTATATTTACTCGGAATTTTGCAAAAGCATTTGGATACACTTGTTATTCTGACTCTTTTCCCATTATTCAAATGGAAAAGATAAAAGCTGCAATTGTTAGCGAGACATGAGCCCCCTCCCCCATACACACACACACTAAAAATATGAAGTGTTACTGAGACACTACAGGCCATCTATTCTTTCTCAACTGAGTGGACAGTAATGGCGATCTCAAAATTCACACTTTGCTCAAAAGTCACGGTTAATGGAAATCTCGCCTGTCTGCAAATGAACGACTCCATCCATTGTTGAATGTATGTTTTAGTTTGTAATTTAATATTTTTCTCTTGATTATCAACATTGTATTCCTAGCTTTTCTTCGAATGCTTTTTCTTTAAGTATGTTTGTGTATCTATATGTGTTCATATATATATATATATATATATATATATATATATATATATATATATAGTTCGAATTCCAGTGGAATCCATTACATTCAAATACGTTCTAATACACTTGGGATAGGTATAAATCCTTTTCTTTTCCCTCTAGCTATAAGTACTTAGCAGGGCAGCCTGGGTTCCATAGCCTTGGATTTCAGCTTATCTAGGAGAAGGGCAACTCTGAATTAAAAACCTGGGGAGGATTATTTGGGTATCTTGCGCTCAGTAGTGCACGAGGTCGCTGTATTCAGTCCTTCAAAAGATGTGGTTGGTTCTTCAACTCTATAATCAAATATATGTCCCGGTGTCTTGCTGCCGGTTCCTAGGAACTGAGTTGCTGATCCTCATACGTCAAATACGGTCGGAGAGTCCATATATATATATATATATATATATATATATATATATATATATATATATATATATCTGTGTGTGTGTTTTGATTGGTGTCGCTGCATTTACTCATTTTTATTTGTTTTTGATATGGGGATTTAGCAAACGCAGTTTGAAAAAGTTGGTATTCGATCTTATAGTAATCCATGCTTAATTATTTTACTATTTACTTTATTCGGACTATTGTTCTCATCTTTGTCGCCATGTTTATGTACCGAAATTTGTGTGATCAAGTTGAGAGCATAGACAAAAAACATCATTGGAAAATTCGTAAACTTAAGGAATCATTACATATGCTAAGCCACAAAAATATCCTGAGCCGACCAAGCATAGAAATGAATACAATATAGGAACCAGTAATAAGAAGTGCCAGAGAAAAGCGATAATAACAACAAAACTTGCAATATGAGCTCTGGTAAAAAAAATATGCAGTGATAACGGAAATAATTGCAATATGAGCACTAATGAAATATGTTTGCTGAAGACATTAGGTTTATAATACCTAGAAATTCACACACATGTCCTCAGGGCGTTAGTTAGATCCAGTGACAGGACCCAAAGAGTGTGAGTTCAATACCTGGTTAAGACGGTGGAGAACTTTGTGAGGTGAATTAACAGAAGATAACTGACATCCATTAGACATGGCACATGGAACTAGAACAGTTTGCCCCGGAGTGCGAAATAAAGGGTTCAGTTCGACATTCCAACCACCTGAAGAAGGACGGAGCGTACAACGGCCGAACCGTTGTGATAAACATGACGATAAAGATGAGGAAAATAGTCCGAATAATGTAAATAGTGTACGTAATACCTTATCTCAGAAATATAGACAAATTTTTAATTTACATTTGCATTTTTTTTTGTTTAACAAGGATATGTAAACATTTTTGTGCTGAGCCATTTTGCGGCTGCAGCTCGATTCTCCAAATCAGCTGAAAGAAAGCTTATTTTTTCACATAAGTTATCAATTAGTCAAAAACAGGAAACTTTTTCTTTTTCTTATGGGGTCGGGTAGAATCTCCTATCGCTCGGTCCATACTTAGCCCGCTTCTCTTGACCGGGAGTAGAAGCTCATCCTTTTGTTGCTTCTTTACGAAGGGTTTTCTGATTTCTTTCCTTTTCTCGGGACTTATTATTTCTTGTGTTATGCATGGACAGTTGTAATATCTCTTCATACTGAGTCTACCGGGTTGACAGTTTTATGGTTGCTGTTCCTGACTGGTAGATAGGTGACCGATCTCTTGGCTAGCGTTAGGAGAGGCTCCTCTGCGCAACAGTTGCATAATATCTGGGTTCTTGCAGTGACTGGTCGCATGCAAGCACTTCCGGTAGGCAACCCCAAAGCAACATATGTTCCCTTCTGCACATGGTACATTAGATGACCTACTGCTACTACTTTTCGTATATACTTATCTCTATACTTATCACAGTCATCTACCTCTTCTTTCCCTACTGTTCCCCTTCCTCAAATGACTGCTTCGTCCTAGATAGTACATCCGATAATATAGACAAGGCTATCTCCCTACATTTGTGTGCAAACATATTCTTGATGGGTGAAGTTAATGCCAATCATACCAGGTGACTTAAACACTCTGTGACGGATCTCCCTGGAATACAAACTCTTAACTGTTCAATTACTCAATCTCTCACCCACGTGGTTAAACTCTCTACGCGATCCCACAGAAACGATATCTTAAAAAAAAAAAAATAACTCTATCCCTGACTCTTGTCGTATTCCGTAGTTTTGCCCTCTAGGTAACTCTGATCATGCGGTAGCATCTGTAAACTTCTCCTTCCACTCCTCCATCAGGTAAGAACCTCGTAACAACAGAATATACATTTTTTATCAAACGAGTTGATATGGCTTCCTTCCCTTATTTCCTCTTTGATGTCCCAGGGAAAGAATTTTTTAATCATCCTGTTCAAATATGCACGTCTGTGGTCGCCCCATGGGCGAAAGCCATCATTGGTACTCTCATTCCAACAAAGAAATACCAGGTTTAGCCGCGTTCATCGCATTGGTTGTCAGCTGCATGCTCGCTCGTTATAACCACATAAATCCTCAATGAAGCGAATTTACCGTTTGTGGATAGAATAAGACAACGTATAACAACTCGCAAGTTCCTCTCCAGAGATTATTGGTGGCTCTGCAAGAGTGGGCTGGACAACAGCAAATTTTCAATCCCTCCCCTATTCAATGAATTGGAAGTCCTGACGTCTACAGCAGATGAGGCGGAATGCTTTCACCATGTTCAGAACTTCACATCCTACAAGATTATATATATATATATATATATATATATATATATATATATATATATATATATATATATATAATGGAATATGCATACACCTGAGTTCCTGACACTGGAATATGATTGGCTGGTGTCCTTCATAAATGCAGACGGACGTGTAGGTACGACAGATTTTATGTCTATGACGACGCCCATTGGACTACGCCATTGGCTATCCTATTGGTCTACACCTATTACCTGCGACTACGACGAGTACCAGTCGATTACTGCTACCGTGTACTACTTCGTTACAGTAGCCAAACCGACTTAGCTACTTCGATAAAATATATCCCTTTCCGGGAAATATCAATATATATATACACATACATTCCGACAGGTATTCTTCGTTTCTATCTAAGGAAATGCGTGAGTACTTCATTGAAGGTATAATCTGGAGGTACGTCCCTGTGGCATTGGCATCGAGAAATATACGGGAATTTCAGTGCAAGTAGTTCACCCCACAGTGCTACATAACATCAGATCTCTATTTTGTACTGCAACAAACACTACACCCGACGAAAGAATATTTTCATATCAACGCCGGATACCTAGTGGTCATTCCTTACCTAATTGGCTAGCAGCGCCTGCTACGGTTCTCTTACGCCCTAATGTCTGTACTAATAAGTACGAGTATTAATTCGACGAGGTTGATCCGATCGAAGCCGGTCCATAATATGGTCATGTAAGATTTAATGATGGAAGTAAGTCTGTGCATGATTTGTTTCCAGTTTGGAAGAATACGATCAGAGAGAATTCAAATTTAAAGAAAATATATTTTTGCGAAAAAAAACAAACCTAAGTCTGGTATCTTTTTCGAACCATTGAGTAACACTGAAATACATTCTTCGGCTCTGAGCATCAGTATTTTACTCTGATTTCCGAAGATTCAGTGATGCTAAGACTATCTTTGATGAATCGAAGAAAACCGTTACAATATACAGAACATTAAAAAAATATATTTAAAAAGGCGAGAATGTCATAAGAATTGACTTCCCTCGATTTGGACACTTCCGGAATTACCCACCTTTTGCTGTACTATATATATATATATATATATATATATATATATATATATATATATATATATATATATGGATTTTCCAAGAGTAGCTTAGATGTGGCAAAAGGCCGAAAGTATGAGGCACCCAGTGAGGCTCTAACTCACTACTCAATCGTAATTGTTCTAGCGAACTCAGTAATCAGTCGTAAATGTTGCTGTTGTACTATATATATATATTAAAAGGGAACGCTCATCTTATAAAAAATTTCAGTTATCTGTTTGGATTAGTCTTGCTCTTGCGTCCATCGTCTTTTTCATGCTGAATTGAATATAGTCTAATGTTAATTATGTTTTATGAATATGTGCTGAAGATGGTCTATTAGACCGAAACGTCCGACGTTGACATTATATTAACATTAAAACTGCATAATTGCATATTAGGATTTTTTGTTTGTGTTTTCCGTATATTTTTCTTCATATATATATATATATATATATATATATATATATATATATATATATATATATATATATATATGTGTGTGTGTGTGTGTGTGTGTGTGTGTGTGTGTATTAACAGTGTTATTCGCTTTATAACTCAACTTATAGACACCTGAGGGCTAATTGGTACTCGAGGAAAGAATTGGAATGGAAAAAAAGAAAGAAGTAAAAACATCAGAATAAGGCGAAACAAATGGTCAACTGTCTTAAGTCATTAGTCCAAAGAAAAAAAAACAAGCGAATATAAAGACAACGTAAACGGATAGGGGCCAATACAGGAAGTAGAGGGGTAAATTAGTATTACGCACCAGGCAAACCTACCTATTTTTCATTTAAACGGATCTTCAGGGTAGACAGTCTACCCTGAAGATCCGTTTAGGTGAAACCTAGGCAGGTTTGCCTGGCTTGTTATATATATACATAGCATCTTTTACTTGGATTCTTTGTAAGCTAATTTAACCTGTCGAGGGCCACTCTGTTTACTAAATAATCTTGAAGGTAATTTATTTTAGTTCTGTTTATTATTACCCTCATAATCTAAAAATGTTTCCTGGCTACAAATATCCTACAAACAATTAAATAATCAACATCAGGCGTTATAGATTTTAATTTAAAACTAAGCGTTCTCGATGTACCATTATTATAATCTGCGTTTGTTGTGTTTCATCATCCATCCATATATATTAATGTCTTCATTTTTAGAAAAATATATTTAGGCTAAAAATGTCCTTCCTCGTGTCAAAACATGTAAGATGTTTTTTTTTGTCATTTTCTCATTGAAATACTCACTATTATTTTACATAACTCTCAACTCAAATGTAGTCGTTTAAGACAAAGCCTATGAACCAAGAACTCTAAATTTTCAAAATGATGACAATCCTTTTTCAGATATCACTGGGTTATTTTTTTTAAGGAAGAACATAATTAGTATTTTACTATATTTCAACAAGTATATCACTGGTTTTATTGTTCCAGGATAGTTGAAGATGCCCGGGGGAATTAAGTTTGTTTTTTTTTATTTTCCTTTGTCCTTGTTTATTTTTTTTATCTCTCCTCATCTCCGCAACTTATTTGATTAGTGATGATAGCGGTTTCGTGTCAGAGGTAACGTCCCAACGGCAACATCGGGTGTGATTTCAACGTACCTTGCCATTCCATTGTCTATTTTCACACTACTAATGTGATTTTATTTCACAATATTGATAAAACTCGACATCTCACGTACATCGATGGACAACCATAAAAAACCCCCAAAAACTTTCAAACAAATAAAAAAAAAAATCAACGCAATACTTGTTATTTTGCTTCTTATTTATTCCTGATGAATGAGATTTTTGTTACAAGTGTCTGGGTTTCCCATTGACTTTAATCATAATAATGGAACAATATTATAGGAACAGACAATCAGTTGCGCGTATATATATATATATATATATATATATATATATATATATATATATATATATATATATATATATATATATATTCGCTTCGATGTTTCTATGTCATTGAGTACAAAATGAACTCATACGCATTTACGTCATTGGTGGTATTTTCATATATGCAACGTTAATATTATACACATACATTATATATATATATATATATATATATATATATATATATATATATATGTATATATATATATATATATATAAATATATATATATATATACATGATATACAATTATACTTACGCGCACACACACACATATATATATACACATATATATATAAATATATATACACACATACATATATATATATATATATATATATATATATATATATATATATATATATATATATATAACAACTTTCGCTTTCGCTTTCGCTTTGTGTTCCTGAGACCTAGCTCGAATCTTACGCATTTACGCCATTGGTGGTATTTTCATATATGAATCATTATACAAATACATTATATATATATATATATATATATATATATATATATATATATATATATATATATATATATATATATATGGTATACAATTATACATACGCCCACACACACACACAGAAGCAAGTGTAAATGGATATAAATCCGACAGAATGTAGAAATTTTGAAAAACAAACAAAAATCCATAAATGTAGTTAAAATGAAAGAATTGTCGACGTCAGACGTTTCGGTTTTAATAAATATATATATATATAACAACTTTCGCTTTCGCTTTCTATCCCTGAGACCCTAGATCGAAACTTACCATGGTCAGTTTGTCAGGAAGGCGATTCTTGAGGCTATCGGACTGAATCAAAATCGAACCGAGCGAGTAACACATTTGGAAAGTGCCTGAAAATTATACCAATTGTTGATTCAAGCCTTGCGAGTGATACCAGTAGGCGGAACGTTTGTGAGTGATACTCTGTAGGCGGAACTTTTCTGGACTGTTGATAGCTGTGCTAGCACGAAGACACAAGTCATCGGGGGCTTCAGCATTCTGCCCTTGTTCAAGTTGTTTATCACGCTAGATAACACACTCTTTCTCAGAAACTGTAACTAAGGTTTGCTCAGCATAGTAGCGGTATAAACCACAGGTGGGCTCTGTGGGTGCTGAGTAAATAAATATGTGCCTCAGCGTGCTTCAGCTAAAGGGATTGTTTAGCCTCCCTGGTAAACGGGTATCCTTGAATATGAGTGCCATCTATAAATATATAGATAGATATAGATATGCCTATATATATATATATATATATATATATATATATATATATATATATATATATATATATATATATATATATAAAAGACAGACCACGTTAAGATTCCATGTAATAGCTGTTTCACCATAACCCCTTTAACAGGGTTCTGGGTCATCAGACTTTTACTTCCAAAAACTGAAATGAAGAATGAAAAGAAATTCACACGTTTTTACGGACCTCATCAATATACATAAAGTTAACGAAGTGAGGAAGTGAGCTGGGAGAGAGGATATGAGTGTGTCATATGTATCATTTTAGTTTCCTATTTTAACCCCAGTGTGTCGGCTGGATGTTGCTCAAATCTATATATATATATATATATATATATATATATATATATATATATATATATATATATATATATATATGTGTGTGTGTGTGTGTTGTGTGTGTGTGTGTGTGTGTGTGACTGTATGTAGATATATTTATATAAAGAAGCTCGTGCACTCACACCCAAAAACAAATACACACACATCATATACAAGGTGTCCCAAAATAATGTTTGCACTCTTTGAATTGTTTTAACTAATTCAATTTATGTATTTTGGTTTGTAAATAAGATAAAAGCTACTTGGGGCAATGGCAGAATGTTCATTTAATGATGAGTTCACATCAAGTGCTCAGATTGATTACCGTTCTGTTCAATGCACTTTTCTTATCTTGAAGATATAGACCTACAAACGTCCAGTATCATTTCCTCTGGTATTTGAGCACATTCTTCTTCAATTGCTACTCTCATTTCAGCAATTGTTTCAGGTTTCCTGCTGTAAACTTTGTCTTTTAGAAACCCCCACAAAAAGAAATCCAAGGGTGTCAAATCTGGTGATCTAGGTGGGTATTCAACTGTCCCTCTTCTTCCAATCCATCTGTTTTGCATATTTTCATCCATATAAGTTCTCACATCACGGTAATGTATTATTAACTACTAATATTTAAAGAGTGTATACATTATTTTGGAACACCCTATATATATATATATATATATATATATATATATATATATATATATATATATATATATATAAATTTATTTAAAAAGTCTCTTTCCTTACCGAAGAGAAATTGAAGTTTAATGTTTTTTATTAGTCGTTTTAAATAGCCTTCTTGCTATCTTGTTCCATTATCACATAACATAACGTAGCCAATGACCTAATGTTTAGCATTTCGGATTACAGAACTGTTGCATTAATCTTTTTCTTTAATTTGTAGTTTAACAATCTTTCGTCAGATAATTTTTAAACAGGGCAACCGACCTTTTATAATATTTTCCTCGTAATCAAAGAATGAAATCATCTTGCTGACAGAATTTTACGGCGTTTGTGTTAGTTAATTGTGGATACTATTGTTTCGATGGGTATCTTTAATTGGTCTAATTGCGATTAGTACAAACTGGATTCAAACATTTTGTTTTCCGAAATGGCTTCATATTAGAGAACTCTCTTCCAAACATACCATATACATAGTGTCATTTTCTTTTTATATATAACAAATTTTGGTGCTGCTATTAATTTTTATATTGCGTTTATTTGAATAGATCTTGCGTTCTCCATTAAATTTTGTTTAAAAAAGAACGAAGATGATGTTATATTGATTCGGAATTCTCGACAATCACCTCACAGATGAAGAGGAGACTTAAAACTACAGAGATGTGCATCTGCAAACCAATATTGGTAACCCACGGACAGAATATATGAGTAGTGATGAACTTGAATGGGAAATAGGTATAAAAATAAAACTGTTAATTACATTCAGGAAGAGACATTGAAAAATGCTTGGACACATATCGGCGAAAGAAGACACAGAAAATAATTAAACTGGTCGCAAGTGAAGAAATAAGTGCTCCCACGATCACCACACAATTTCCAAGAGTTTTGAGATTACTGTCAAGAAGAATGTGAAATGAATTCATAGTGTGACGATATGAAAATTGTTCCATTTAATGCTACATTGAATTTAGGCAATTATTCGATCCAAACTCAGTAACACTAATACTATTTCCATAATTTGAGGTTTTGCCCTTTGGGTAAAAATAAAGATATTTTTTCACTAAAGAATCCTTTTTTAACCAAGGGGTAACAGGTGAACCCTTTGCAGGTAACCCAGGCTTTTTGCATGACTTTATTGTCAGCAAAACATTGCTTAAGATTCGCTATCATCTCTTATTAACAGCAACGCAGTAACTAATTTTTTTTGACCCTCAAGGATCATATCATATACTGAGAAAAGCAGACTGCTAATCTTGATTTAAGTATAAAACTAAGAATGAAAATTAATTTACCGAAATTACTTTTTTTTTTTACATACTATATATATATATATATATATATATATATATATATATATATATATATGAAGACATATTATTTTAAGGTGTGCTATATTTATGGGATAAAGTGCTCAATATCTGTTTCATGTTAGACACAATCGTCAGGCCACCTGACTAATGTGGATTGACAATTGCGTCTAGCATGAAACAGGATACCGCCTCTACGTATTGAATTCAATGTTCATTTTATATTTACACTTGTTTTTACATATATATATATATATATATATATATATATATATATAGTGAAAATTTGCAGAACATAAAAAGTAATTATTATAATTTAGAAAAAACAAACCATAATCCTTACCAATGAACCGATTCTTTTTGGTTCTTCTGTTGTTGCCATGATTTTTCTGATCCATCTTATAATCGTTTTACTGCTGCAGAATCCTCATAGAATTAGAAAGATACTTTACGAATAAAGCAAATAAAAAATAATGTTGGTCAAAACATTGTGGCAAATAGTACGTATTATTGGAAAGTTCACAGACAGTTCTTATTGTGCTTGTACTATTCAAACGAAAGTCATGTGAAGGCAGCATAGTTTCTTTGCTAAATGATACATTCTGTTAATAGGTTTGGTTCTATCTAATCACGTTCAATGCACTCACCATGTTTTGTGGTGTTATTTTTAAATGTTTTTTTTAGGGTCGCCATGATGTATGACACATTCAGGTAACGCGTCTTTTATATCGACTTCTTCTATGCGTCGTGTCCCTTAAGGTTACAGACAATTATGAGGCTGCACAATTTCTTCTCCCTTCTAGACTTTAGCAATTTTACATTCCCTTTGCTAAGTCTCTCCGTTCCACCATACATTCGCACATTCTTGTCAGATCGGTAACTCGTTGCCTTTCCCTATCTCTTGCTTTCAATATGCTCTATAACGGCCAGTTATGTTTTCTAAGCACTTCTTCCTTATTAGGTATTCAAGGAATTTTAACTGTCCTTTCTGCATTCAGAGTATAAGTATTCTTTCTGTTGTCATTTTCTTTAGGGATTTCTTGTTGCTTACTCACTCCCACATAGAATTTTCAGGATCCTTCTGCATAATCACGTTTCTACTGTTTCTAGATTTCTGTAAGGACTTTCACTGCCACATAAGTTTATGGCTATTACATAGTAATCCAGTACAGTTTTCTTTAATTCAAACGAATGCTGTCCGTATTTAGTAGCTCGCTTAACTTTTGGAATCTTTCATTTTGCTAGTCTTTTGCGTGTTTGGATCTCTGTGTTGATTTTTTTAATATCTTCCCAGATATTTAAACTTCTGCACCTTCTCTTAGGATAGCGTTGCCATAGAGGTAGAATAAATAATGAAAAGAAGGGGCATGCTGATTTCACGACCATTTCTAGCTTTATGTTGCTAATCAGTTCATTTTTATACCTATACAGGCAATTTCATCCACGGTCATTTTGTGAAAATCTGCTACGGAGATCTTCAAAATGTTCGCTTTTAAAGAAAAACCTTTAAATGCTGTGTAGCATGTCGCTTCAAAATAATAAGTGTACAGATAATATAATCACAATCAAAATGCGCGATATTATGATGAGAAAAATGAGAACAAAACATCAATATTTTCAATGTTTTTAATCCGTCATTCAGTTGGCGAGCAGATAAAGATATATATTAATGCGATGATTTAAAGGAATAATGTTTTTGTCTTTCTGTTATGGCCCAGGTTAGGACCAAAGAAGAACAACACGAACACAAGAGTAGAAATAACGAAGGTATATTACACGAAATAATAATACAAGGTGTGGAAGGTGTTAGTATGACTGTCTGTCTGGTTTGGAGTGAAATACTATCGGCTCGAATCGATTCGATATTCACTTGCCCCCCTCCCAACGAGGGAAATATGTGGCACAAGGCCGAGATTTACGTGGGTTTTCCAAGCCCGTACGCTCGGCCAAAAATGCTCGTAGAAACTATAAAAACAGAATCGGGTTGGTCAACCTCCCCGAACGAGACTCTGCCCGTCGGCGGAACCTCGTCCGGGTTCCTCTCTGCCCAGAGGCAGAGAGTTCGACCGTCAAGCCAAGAACCTCGGCTTAATTCGATCCTCTCTCTTGAGAGGCATAGTATACATAGTGTTAGGAATAGTTCCTTCTGTAGATATAGGTAAGAACCCATGACACTTTCAGTTTTAGCTGAGGAGTTTTTTGATGTCACTTACTGCGCCGTCGATTTAATTTTAAGCAATCTGCTTCATAGATGGAATTATATATTATTTATTTGCCAAGATGATTTCTGCTTCTTTTCTTTTCTGATCATCATCATCATCATCATCATCTTTTATGTGACGTGTCCCTTCAGGGCGTAGACGATCACTTATCTTCATTTCCTCCTGTCCCTTGTTGCTCTAAAGAAGATTTGACTATTTGTTATTTCTCTGAGACCCTGCTGCTATCCACTTGCTTAAGTCCATTAAGCATGCCTCGTATTTCTTATATTGTCTCTTTTTCTATCTGTCAGCCCTGTGAGTGTCAGATTTTTCAAGACTCCCCACTTAAATGTCCTAGAAATTTCAGTTGACTTTTCCTGGTGTTAAGTATAAGTTCCCTGTTCGTTTGCATTATCGCCAAAACCTTATAGTTGCTCACATGTTCAGTTCATTGTATCCTCAGCCTTCTTCTGTAGAACCACACCCTCTGCTCCACAGAGGAGGACAGATAGCACATGGAAATTCAGCAGACTTTTCTTCATTACCAACGAAACCCTACTGTCACTTAATACTCTGCCTAACTTTTGGAATGCGCCCTTGGCCATCCCAATACATCTTCGGATCTCAGCGTCGCACTTAACTTCCTCTGTCAGAACATTTCCTAGATATTTAAATTTCTTCATCTACTCGATTTCAGTGTCTCCGACCTCTAAATCGTAATTTGAGCTCATCTTCTTGATGATAACCATGCGTTGTCTTGTATTTTATGCTTAGTCCCTACTTCTCTATCTCTTTTGGTACCTTCTGTAGGAGGTTTTCTAGTTTCCTTTCCGTGGTTGCTATCAGCAATGTGCTATTTGTGTATCTTATATTGTTAAGATTGTGGCCGCCATTGATAAATCCTGGTAGGCTTTCTATGTCTCTCAGGATTACCTCACTGTATAGGTTGAAGAGGTCCGATGAGAAGATATATTCTTGCTTTACGCCTTTTTCTATCTTTATATATCTGCTGAACTGATTTTGTATTTTTATGCATGTGGTTCTTTGCCAATATAGGTTTTTGATTATTTTAATGTCTTCCCCTAATATGTCTAGGTTGCTGAGCAGTTCCAATAGATTTTTGTGGCATACTTTATCCGACGCCGTTGCGTAGACTATAAATCACTGGTACACTTTCTTCTGCATTTTTATTGCTCTTTTTTATATTATTCTGCGCAGGAATACCGCGTTTTTTGTTCTGGTGTCTTTAAGGAACCGCATTGTTCTTGTCCTATCACTGGCCTGATTTTGTTGCGCGATCTATTCATCAGAATATAGATGATTGTTCGGTGGAGTTCACATTCGTTTGCGCCTGCAGTGATATGAAAATAGATCTGCTTATATCTTCCAGTATATCTCTGCTGTTGCAAATGTTGTCTATTATTTCCGTACTTCTGCCTATGCCAGAATCATCTAAAGCTGTCACTATCTCTATTACTATTCCGTCTGGCCCTGCCGCCATGTTTCTGATCAATTTGGCCCTTGTCGCTTCTACTTCGGTTTTAGAATTTCAGGCTCGTCGGTAATTCTGTGTATTGTCTCTTTCTTCGTCTAAATGTTCTGCAATATTCATTCCAGCGCTGTTTTCCTTCTTTAATATGAGGGTCAAGTCCTTTGAATTTATGCATCCTATTGGCGAGTAAGTCTTCTATCCTGTTAGTTCCTTTATTTGTTTATGCATGTCTCTTTTTGTGGTACTCAATCTCTCTATCTCTGCACATTTCTTGTCTAGCCACTCTTCTTTAGCCTGCATGCATTTGGTCCTTATTTCGCTGTGTATATTTCTGTATCCCGTTTCGTATCTTGGCAGAGTTTTCTGTCTCCTTTGCATCCTGTCGAGAATCTCATCACTGATCCATTCGTTTTTCCTTCTTCATCCATTCTCATTTGGGATGATATCGTTGCCTGATGTCACTAAAGCTTCTCTGAGTGTGTCCCATTTTGAGTTTCCTTTTCCATTTTGTCCCTCGCATCGATTCCTCTCACCGTCCATATATTTTTACTTCAGGTATTTGTTGCATTGCAATTTGTGTGATGCTTTAGAATTCTTCACTTTCCGTAGTTTAACTCTTACTTTATATATAACAAGACTATGACCGCTTCTGCAGTCGGTACATAGGTAATTATTTTTTTGTTCGGTGAATCATTGAATTCCTGCATATATTGTTGATACTTATGTAGCAAATTTAGTGTTTAGTTTCTTCTTCTGGGCTTTTTTCTTGTTGTTTTATGCCCACTAGGCATAGTTAACATGCTTTGGAAAATGCTTTTTTTATCTTTTTTCTCTTTCTCTCTCTCTCTAAAGAAAGAAAGACCTACTTCACTCCGCAAAAAGAGATACTACACAAGCCCATCCCAACTATGGATGAAAATGAACTCTCCCCGACTTACTTTGACCAAATGGCCGATGAAAATGAGACGAATCTTACCCCCAGTAAATGAACGACTACACACGTTATCTTTTCCGAATGTTATATCTGTTTTCTGATCATCACCATAACGAATTCCAAAGTGACCAGGCGTAGACATTTGTACCTGTGGCTTGCCGTGTTGATGCCAGACACAGAATGAAACTACAGGAATATCTACACAACACAGTAAAGGGAAATAAATAGAAAAAAAACAACAATTGTACAAAGCGGAATAAAGGGAAAAAAAGCGTTAAGTTGTGAGCTTTCAAACTGAACGGAGTACAGAAATATAATTAGCAGAGGAGTTAAAATATCACAGAAATATAATTAGCAGAGGACGTAAACGATCACAGAATTATAATTATTAGAGGACGTAAACGATCACAGAATATGAAAAGCAGAGGACGTAAATAAGCAGTAAATAAGCAGAAATATAATTATAAGGGGACCGTAAACGATCACAGATATATGATTACTAGAGGACGTAAACGATCACAGAAATGTAATTAGCAGAGGAAGTAAATTACGCAGAAATATAATTATAAGAGGATGCAAACAATCCCATATATATGATTACTAGAGGACGTAAACGATCACAGAAATATAATTATTTGAAGACGTAAAGAATCACAGAAATATAATTATTAGAGCCCATAAATTGTGACAGTGAAGTATTGAAGTGCATTTTAATAGCAAAATATATCTGAAATTCCTTCTTCTGCAAGAACTACTACTACTACTATTACTACTACTACGACATGTCATCTCCTATTCCGTACCAGTTATTGCCTGCTATTTCAAAATATTTCTATATCGCCTTCCGATGTTCATTTCTTGATTCGCAGCCACTGAAGTCATCTTTGTTCCTTTATTCCGACTCTTTCCAATTTTTATGCTATGTCATAAGGTGTAACATTTCCTCTCGCAAAAGATTACCCTTGTGATAGAAAATGCTACACCTAGGAGGGTGGTCGTGAACTGTTGCAAGCCTATATGATAGAATCTGGCCTTTTGAAATGGGCATAAAAATGCCGCAGTCTTAATTACTAAAACACCCAAAGACGATATGTAGGTGTTCGGATGTGAAGAATATCAGGCTCGGTTCAACTTCGCTGATCCCATACGCTTTTGTCGGTAGGATGAAAAGGCGTTTTCTTCAAATCATTATCACACTGGTTTTTCACGCCCGCCCCTTTGCACATACACCTACTTACATACGTTTAGGTTAAGTCACATGATGGGAAAGGTGAAAAAACGATAAATTCAGAAAGACAGCAAGTTGTAAATCGTCTTTGTTGGTGTTATTCCAGATCGTCGTTCTGTTTTAAATCACACTGCCATAAGACATAGTCATAAGATGAAGTCAAGGATCATTTTCTGAAGAAGGTAATAACGAAGAATATTCCCTAATCGAGTTTAGTACTTTTCACTCACAAGCTGTGGGTATTTTTCGATTACGGCATACGATTCTGTGCCCATAATCTTAATACAAAACTGGCGTCTTTTGGAGTCCATTCTCCCATTCCCAACTTCTTTTTCGTAATTAGTGGCTGAGAGTGTAATTCCTTGTTTATCGCACTTGAAATCGACTTAGTTGACTCCTTTCTTTTCAAATATTTGTTTTTTGTTAACAATAAATTTCTGATTGGCTCTATTCGCTTTCTATGCGGTTGTAAACTATAATAAAGCGGGCAGAGTAAAAGGATCGAAATGTATTAATAATAGAAGAAAAATTACGAAGGTCTGTAAGAAACATAAAAAGAAATTACAGTTGTCTTTAGCGCGGCCTTTTGAATCATATCTTCTCAATTGCAGCTTTGCTATCTCTTGGCATTTCCATATGAAAAAAATTAAACTCTACTGAAATGTACTATCTCTTCTTTTTATCGACATATTTTTGCATCAGCAAATGTTTGACTTGTATTCCTATTTCATACAGGAAATTTTTATCGAACATTCTAAAATACAAACGAAACGAGATTAGTTACTGTGTTTAAACAGACGCCATGAAGATAACCAAAATGACTATTTATAGATTTAACCCCAAAATGTTTTATGTATTGACACCGTTGAAAATCACGAAATTCTCTTCCTACATCAACTGAACATATGATTCCAAAAACTAAAATAAAAACGTCGTCTCTCTTAGTCAGCATGAAATGCTGAATATGGAGATAAATAGATATAAGTAAATGCTTACATTCTAATATACAATCTACTGCATCTAAATACATTTTTGTCTGGAATATATATAGCAAAAATGCTTGGCCCATTGCCGAGTATACTCGCCTGTTATTTTGTCTAGCTAATCCTACTTGCAGACACATGAACATTTGTGATTCGTCAACGGCACAACTTCTCCAGAGCTCCTCTTTGCGTCTACTCGGTCTCACATTGTCTGCTGACCTGAGATGGAACAAATACATTGAGTCAATAGCTTCGTCCACCGCAAGGAAAGTTGGCTTCCTGTGCCGCGCCAGGAATGTTTTTCTCGCCGAAGTCGAACCTATGGTCGGGAACACCTTATGTTTGTCTTATGGTTCTTGATAACATCCAGAGACAGATATGCAACGTAATTGGCCCTGATCTGGCATCTCATCTGCAGTCGTTCTCTCACAAACGTGCCGTCGCCCCCCTGTCTGTTTTTACTAATACTTGCATGGTAACTGTTCCGATGAGCTGCTTTCGCTGGTTCCCAAACTTGTACTAGTTCTACTAGTCTGGCATCTCGCTCTCAACATTTCACTATCGAAACTGTTAAATGTAGCAGTCTCTTCTTCTCCAATAGCTTCATGTCTCGCATCTCTCTCCCGTGGAACTCTTTCCCGTGGAACTCTCTCCCCTCTTTCTGTTTTCCTGGTAGCTATAATCTCCAACTATTCAAGTGTAATGTCAATTGACGTCTCCAGATGCCCTGATCTATCCGATATCCTTGTCTTCACCCTTTTCTTCTATCACTCCTATTTGATATAGCTCCAGCTCTGTAACTGGCTTCCCGCCTTGCTGGGCGTGAAACGCTTATAACAAAAAATTTAAAAAAGCATACAAAGAGCCATATATTGCAGATAACCTGCGAAGAAACATTGTTACAGTTTCTAAGACAGAGCATATGAATCTGACATGGTCAATAATTAAGCAAGACTAGTACAACCTCGTTCATTACTATTAACATCCTACTATTAAAACTATCAGATCTTCTGAATAGTTTCGTATATTCATTTCAGTTTTCTTGGGTCAACCGGTGATAGTTTCTAGGCATTTCTCAACTGCTGTCTATCCAGGCTTGATATCATCAAGAATTCTCTTTCTTTCTTTTTATATATCAAGTTCTTTCAGGACGTATGTGAACATGGCTCTCCAACTCTCTCTATCGCTTGTAGCTCTCAAAAAGTTCCTTCCCTCTGCCTCATCCCCCAGACCACGCTCTGTCACCCACTTGCTTAAGTCTGCTAGGTATGTCATGCGTTGTTTTCTCTTGTCTCTCTTTCGCTTAATTCGACCCGTTAGGACCTCCTTCCTCATTATGTCTCGCAGGAACTTCAGATTCCTCTTCCTAATATTAAGTATAAGCCTCCTCCTTGTTTGCAACCTCTGTAAGATCTCATGATTGCTCACACGCTCGGTACCTTTGTAAAATCTTTTAGGCTTATATACAAAATCGGGTCTCAATGTTGAAACGATAACATTCTAAATTATAGGACACATGCGCAAGTAATATATACAGATAAATCTATAAATGTGTAACCTTTACTTTAAATAAGAATATATATCAATATAATTCCCTTCCTTCTCAATTAATTTAACCTCAACTTTCCAGCAAATGTAGAATATTAAACGGTATGTTTGCTGTGTATTTCTCAAGGTATGGAATTTATGATTCAGCCTATAAATCCGCTTAAATTATCTAAATAAAAATTCGAGGCAAACAGTACTGTGATTAGATTGAATTGACATTTATTTAAATTTTGGTGGGTTTTCATCAATTTAATATAATCTTAATCTAGGAGCATTTCATATGCAATTAAAACAGGAGTAAAATATGATTCAGATAAGCTACCAAAATCACAAGGACGTTACCTTAGTCGGAATTCAGCTTTTAAAATCTTGTTTAAATTTGTTTAACTCGTGACAAATACCTCACTCTGGAATTAAACATTATACATCCATATATCTATATGAGAAGAAATACCGAGGTTTTCTACTTGTAAATAGATATGGCAAAAAGGGAACACAATACAGCCATATTTGTAAGAAACCTTTGTACCAAAAGGAAATAAAAACTTAATAAGAGATTTTTTTAAAAAAATCAGACGACGATTTCACGTAAGTGACGTTATTTTTTTACATTTTACCACGTTATCTCTCATTGCCATATTATTATTTAATTAAAATGACATTTTTAAATGTTCAAATTTACAATTTTTTTAAATCAACAAATTCCTGCAATACTTCGTCATTTTGCAGGTATGTTTTTTATTGTTGTTATCATTAACATCCTTATAATGTTATAATTATTTTCTGATTGAAAAAAGTCGATGTTGTGTTATAAATATTATTAAATACTTATCATTGTGATTGAATGGTTTTATTTATCTTATCTCATAATGTAATAAAAGATGTGAAACTTTTGTAAACTGTTATTTGTAAGCTTTTACTTAATTCTTAAATTAATCGCACCTTCCTTTGAGTCACAGTTAACAAAATAAAGGAAAGGATACGGATCGAACTGATAGAGATAGCAAGAATATAATGAATTAATATGGAATAAAATAGACTAATAAAAACACAATAATACATGAAGGCAAATAAAGTTAAAATTGAAAGAATTGAAAAGACAAACGAGAAATTGAAAACTACTTTCTTTCTATCTCTCTTTCAAGAATGAAAGAGAGAGTGAAAGCGTAAATAATTTAGAGGGAGATAGAGAACGACAACAGGCAAAAACAGAGAAATGAAACCTAGAATACAAAAGACAGATAAAAAGAAGAAAAATGAAAGAAAATAGATGCAGATCGAAAAAGAGAGAGATTTGGAAAGAAAGATTTAGAGAAAGAACAGGAAAGCAAAAGGAAACAGAAAATAACGAGAAAAATGGAGCAAATAAAAGAAGGAAACGGAAAAAAAAGAAGGAAAATGGAATTAAAAAGGCAAGATGAAGAAAATGAAAATAGTCAAGACATGTCTTGCCTGCATTTTTAGATTATCCGATAAATTTAAGAATTGATGCCGGCGTAGATAATGTCGTTGGTACTGTGCACTGCTCTCGGTCAATCGATGACGATATGATAGCGTTGGCAGCACCTCCATCAAAGTTATCCGATATGCCAAGAAGAAGAAAATCAGCCATGGCAAAGATGAAGATAACGAACAGTGATGCCGTCCTTAATTGGGGATTCAGTAGTAAATTCTCTCAAACAGGAACATAATCTTTTATTAAAAGGAAAACAAAAAACACAATTATTTGTCATTGTTGTGTTTGTTTAAAGATAATTCTGTTTGAAATGACTGTCTCGAATGATGTCTTGCCTTTAGGAAAGTAGACATAGAAGGGATATTTGTTACAAAGCGGGATGGGCAGCGACTCTGTTGAAAGGGATGTTTTCATATAGAGATTGAAAGGGATGTTACTGATAAAACGTCAGATTCTGTTTAACGACACCACTACTTATCTTCTGTATTTTTTCTTGGATCTGCTTCAGACACAACCACCATGTTGATTTTTTCCGTCTACCTGAAAATACAAATTGAATAAAAGACTTATTCCATCTTTATTAAACCGTTTTTCAGCCTTTCGCCCCTAACTGTTGACTTCAATGTTTACTTCTATAATTACACACGTTCTATCTCTGATATAGATCACTTTATCCAATAAATATTGCACACCTTAAGACTATATTTGTTCATATATATATATATATATATATATATATATATATATTATTATGCTATATATATATAATGTGTGTGTGTGCGCGTTTTATTTGTTGAAAAGTCTTAAGAAGAAAAATTAAACTTTAACATTTTTTATTAACTCTTTTAAATAGCATTCTTTCTATCTGTTTCTCTCATCCGATATGTTTTATAACTATGCTCATCGAAATCCATGACACGCTATTTGCCTGTACCAGAAACATCGACGAATTCACTACTGGCAAAGTCAGAAATCAACATCTTTAGAGTTATATGTGCATTCATAATGTATTAAAAATTGATTTGGTTGTGTATTTTAAGTATATTAAGCTTATCCTCCATATGAATTGATTTTCGCATTTATTATATATATATATATATATATATATATATATATATATATATATATATATATATTATATTATGTATGTATAAATGTGTATATGAAACAAAAAATTAGATAATTAATACATAACGTATTACCGGGCGTTCTGCTTTCA
>CAHIKZ030001686.1:100000-110000 GCA_903632075.3 Acanthosepion pharaonis
TATAATGAAATTTATATGATCTTATTTTTATATTAATCTCAGTTATGACATTTCACAATAAATGAAATATCAAAATTAATAATAAAATGAGTAGAAATACAAATAACACAGTAAAATGTAATAAATGTACACAAAATTCTAGTATTTTATGTACACTTCTGATAAAATTTCATAAGAAAGGTACCTATAAATTAATTAGATAATTTTCTTATGAAATACGATATTTAATCACTCTCTTAACAGTCTTATTTTAATATCTTTATAATATATTTTCCATAAAGCATCGTAAATGTAAAGAAAAAATAGAACAATGAAAGTTTTCCTTAAAAATAACGAGGTAAATAATTTGTTCATTTAAATGTAAATAATTTCACTTTTCTCCTTCAGTAGAACAAATTATCCTCACGGAATCAGTCAATATGTCATTCATCACCTGTCAAGTGAGTCGAAAGTTTATGACCTACTTTGTTTTATTTTCAAATTACATCTTATCGGCTCAAAAGATTAGTTAAGCTTTGTTCAAAATATTTTAAATAAACATCATAATTACTGATTTTCTTAAAATAAGTTTCGAAAAAATCATAATTGATATTTACAAGAATTTCAAAGTGAGATTTTCAATTATTTGTACAATGGAAAAACAAGATGGTTGCCATCTGTCAATTTTGCTGACTCAAAAAAAAAACAAGATATTTAACGAAAATTTCGAACGTGCTAGAACCGACTAAAAATGTAAAAAAATACCCCCAAAATACTTTGATCTTTCTTCCTAATAATAACATAAAGATTTAGACGATATAATTTTGTTTTCGTCAAGTTCGGCGTCTTTTTCATCATGCTATGCTCTTTTTTCTAGCGATCTCGTGTCGGTACCTTTTTCATGCATCAGCGATTTCGAATATATATATATCGTAAAGACATTTTATGTTTAACGTTGTTTTTTAGTTTTATATCATGCATCATTTACCGGCCTGAATGGGAAAAGTTATTTAAATGAATATATATATATATATATATATATATATATATATATATATATAATATATATATATATATATATGATATTTTTAATGAAGCTGACATATTTCATATTATACTGTATGATCAATACAAAATAGAATTACAAGTTAAGCTTATACGGGTTTCATCTTTCATATAATCTTAACCATTAGAAAACATGTGCATGTAATTTTTTTTTTTTTTCATTTTCGTGTGACTCTTGCATTTATAGCGAATATTAACAAATTTCAACGAGTCTTTTAATCTTATGCCATTTCCCTAATGGAAAATCAGCCCAAAGGCGCAAATTTAAATTTTCATTAACAGCGTTCACTAAATCTATGTTATTACTTTCCTGAGTAAAAAATAAATAAATAAATAAATAAAACTTCAATTTCCGTAAACAGATTCGTAATGCACCTTATATATTTTGGCTTAGATATTGCTAACCTTTGCTCTCTATCCAAGATATTTGGAACATAAAAAGAAAATATCATGAAAGATTTAAGTAACGAAAGACGAACTGAAAGCTTCAATTAATATTTCAATAAACAAATATAGAAAGCAAGCCAAGATAAGCAACTTGTAAGACGTCATAAAAATAATCATCTAAAATACGTTAATTTATTGGAATAACATTTCTCCATTGTGAAAAGGTTATTTGAAATTTCAGGAAGAGAATGTCTAAGCCCAATGAAACATTAAAATAAACTAAATATATTTATTTTTGTTTTCATCATCGTTTATTATATTAATGTTGCTAAGAGTGTTTAATACAAGGAATACTCTTTTTATACTGAGGCGTTTACAAGATTATTAGCATCATAAGCGGTTCTAGATCTGATAAAACTGAGAGAATTTAGAAAACGGGGAATTAAGGCGGGAAAACGGACTTACACGGATGCAAGGTGGTCGGCCGTAACATAAAATTTCAACATTTATTCAGGGTAATAATGGAAAGTACTACATCAAATGCAAGAGCTGGAAATATCATCAAGTAATCAAATAAATACACATACGTAGACACACGCACATATATATCATATATTAATATTATTGTTATAATTGTTATTATTAAACATTTTATACCAACTAAGGCGATAGTTCCACTACCATGCAGACGATAACTAAGAAAGAGATTGATAGTAGTTTCAGGTAAGGAAAATGAAGCTACAGGGTTCAGAAAGATAAAAGATGTCGACTGGCGTTGCAATTAAATCTCAGAGAAGTCAGACATACAATGGGAGTGCCATGGGTTGGGAGTGCGATAAAAGAATGCCTGAGACTAGAAATGACGGTTTCCCCTTGCTAGTTCAATAACGAAACGGTGAGACATAGCTGGCGATCTAGGAGAAGGTTTTAAAATTAATAGAGTCGAAGCAAAAAAAAATTCATAAGAGCAGTAGCCATAAAAAATATTTGCAGAAAAAACAGAGAAGAGTCACGTCCTCAGTCAAGAAAATGACTGAAGTCGACATGCCAAGTCAGGATCGATTATATTACAGAACCTTCAATGAATTTTGGCATACAAAATCTACAATAGGGGCTAATTGAACGAAAAATATATATCAAACACATCGATAAACCCAATAATAGTCAATTATATTTAATTATATTTAAAGGAATGCTTTCGCGGGATAAATGAAAAAGCGTCAATTAGAGTTATATTTCATCTCAACATTCAATGAATATATATATATATATATATATATATATATATATATATATATGTGTGTGTGTGTGTGTGTGTGTGTGTGTGTGTGTGTGTGAGAGAGAGAGAGAGAGGGGAGAGAGAGATTATAGAGAGGAAAGGGTCTATTTTAAAGCGAGAACCCGCTGCAAAGCTTTTGATTTTAATGCGGATGTTTTTATATATTATAGTTTAATTTCTATATTTTTGCTACATTTTTTTCTGGTCTTGTGACCCTCGTCAGGCAAATAATGTTTATTTACACAGATTATTTAAATAAATAATTTTTTTTCTTGTGCTGAATCTTTTAACCATTGATTTTCTGTGTAGTGGTAATCCCAAATCATGTTGCACTGGCTGTAGTTCCTTTGCTTAAGGAGTAATAAAACGATTAGGATTTGTCAGAGAAATGGGAAGGATGAGGTCTTTTGTTCTTACTTTTTATGTCCTAGTGTATCTCTTCAGATCTTCTTCCATTCTATCTACCTACCTATACATACATATATACACACACACACACACACATATATATATATATATATATATATATATATTTATTTATAGACACACACACACGCATATATATATATATATATATATATATATATATATATATATATATAGAGAGAGAGAGAGAGAGAGAGAGATAGAGAGAAGGAACTGAAAACGTTTTTTGGTTATAGTGTTGAGTTTTTAAATTATAATTATATATATATATATATATATATATATATATATATATATATATATATAGAGAGAGAGAGAGAGAGAGAGGACAAGGGAAAGAGAGAGAGAGACAGATAAATTAAAAAGTTTGTTTTTAATTTTATTTTATTATGATTTTCACTATATGTTGTCTCACATCCGTATCGAGATTATGGAGAATCTGTGCAACGTTCATATTTTTATTTGGATATTTTCAAATGGAAATGTAATGTTGTCAGAGTCACACAGACAACTTTTACATACTTCATTCCAGTAGTTTAAGAAAGACTACATTTCGAATGTAATTATTCGCACTGCTTTAAATGAAGACATAAAGAAGACCCCCAGAGTGCTTGTCAGCAGCAAGGGACGGAGATAATATTAACCTTTACTCATTCTGACACGTGGTGCATTTCTGAAATGGAACGCTCACAAACACATGCACACACACACACACACACACACACACACACACACACACACACACACACACACACACACACACACCTAGATACAAACACACACACTAAATCTATCCCTATGCTTTTTTAGTCTTTTCTGATATATGCGGACGCACGAGTATATTTACTTTTTTTTGTGAGTCATGTTATTCGTTATATAAAATGGCATTAAACATATCTCCGCGCGTTTAAATATATTTCAGAAAAAGTTAAATAACTCACCCTCGTTCCATTACAAACCAATAGACCCACAGTCTTTTACAAATTAAACTTCTAAAGATACCTTAAATTTTGCAGGGCTGTGGCAGCGTACACAGTGGATTTAAGAAAAATCTTATACTCTTAAATGACAACACAAAATCTCATACAGTAAGAGTAACAATGGAGAAAAGAACTGGAATTCTTGTTAATCACTTCTACCCCCACCCAACTTGACCCTTTCATAATCAATTATCACCTTTTACGATCGATGCAAAACGGATCAATTTTGAAACATTTCTTTAGTGAATTCTACATATGAGAGTTCCTTGAAAACTTTTTCTTATATCAAACCTCAAGTATGTTCGCTTAGTTTAATGTAGTGCTGCATGGTAAGTGGTAACAAATTTTTACATATAATAGTCAATTTATTATTGGGCAAATCATAAGTGAATATTATATTGGAAGAATAAATTTAATAAATCAAATCGGAAATTATTTATGATTTAACCTAATACAACGTTATCCTTTTTACATGCCCCGTAAATTTAGATGGATTACTCTGGAGATATCTTTCCCCTTTAACCTGGAATATCATCCTTTTTGAAAATGAGTGTAATTTTTAATTATGAATGTTAGTCAAGAGTAGATAATTTAATTCTTGTCAATTTCATGTTTACTGTCGGAGTTAGTTACTCCTTAATTCCCATATTGTCACCAGAGGTCTCTCTCCTTACACTATAAATACTGGGAAACTTCTTGTCTCTTTCTCTTTTACCTTCAGGGTTCGTGCCGAATCCCACCTCGCGTGGAGGTGAGGTACATTTCTCTTTCTTCTTCATTTCATCTTAGAAGATCGGCGTTTTCCTATTTTGTGGGGGACGCCATGAACATTACAAATATACACGTAGGTACAAACATTAACCAAAATACGAACATTCACTAAAATACGAACATTCACCAAAGAACAAACACGAATGTTCACACAAAAACAAATGCCAACTGTCTATGTGCTTTTTATTTTGTTGTTAATACATATATATATATATATATATATATATATATATATATATATATATATATATATATATATATATCGGTCTTGTTTGTCTTCTTTATCTTCAGTTGGACTTGATTCCGGCAATTTTCTTGTAGTTGGACCTTTTAATATTCTATCAGGAGTTACACACGTGTTTCTAATACAACAACACGTAAATACACACAAGGTCTTCTTCAGTACCTTTTCTAAACTGATAGCATGCCCGAATTCTCGAAATAAATATTACGTTATAGGAAAAAATTAATAGATTGGTAAATACTGAAGGAACAAGATTCTTTGTTCAGCTGTCTCCAACCGCATCATGGTTTTTAGTAGTTTCTACGAGATGATGGAACTAGAGTGTGGTTCAGTTCATGTCTGTCGGGGTAATCTTTGTACCGCCTTAATGGACGATCTTTTGGCACGGAGTCCTGATCTCGTTTTCCATAAAACAGCTGACGCAGCTCTCTGCATTCAGGCATAAAAAAAAAAAAACATGACTAAACTGAGCCTTCAAATCCCTGACTTGATCGCTGATGATTTTTTGGTTTGGTTTGGTTTGTTTTGTTTTACAGCATATCAACCTCAATGGGTTATTTAATGCCAACAACATTTTTGTTGCTGGTAATATTTGTTTTCTTCATAAATCCATTTTTGGTAATGTTTCTTTCTTCAAAAATGTATTGCTGACAACAATTTTTATTAAAAAGTATTTCTTGTGTTAAAATCTATTTTTACACTTACATAGTATTTTGACCGAAGATTTTGGTTAACTATTTGCCCATAGTTAGGACCCTAACAGGTACTACCAACCTGGGTCAGAGTGGACTTGGGAATACCATCAATTAAGAGGTGTTTCCAGGCTCCTCAAAACCTCCTGATCAGAGGCCTTGTTGTTGAAAGTAGTTTATCCCAGGACGCGGATGTAGCTTATCGTCATACCCAGGACGGATCATCGCTGGTAAAATAGCAGTGTCGAATTGGTGGTAATGTTAAAAATGAAGCAATGTAGTTTAAATGATAAAATTCTACACAAATCCCAAACGTCTGTTTATCTATAAAATATTTTAGTTGTTCCGTTTTGTTTTAAGAAGATGTTTGTGTCTTGCTGGTCTGCTATGGAAACAAAAATCATGAAGGAATGATAACAGACTGCATTTTTCTGCTGATTTAATCCCCACGTTTCATTGATCTACTTTCCAAATGGATGTTTCTTACCATTCTGATTACACTGTGCTCAAATACCTCTTAAATAAACAAGGGAAATGTAATGTATTGCATTCACAGCCCAATCAAGAAATAAAACGTTGTAGCCTCTGTCTGTCCGTTTGTTATCTAACTCCTTCTAAGGATTTAGTGACAGTTCCCCATAACCATATATATTCCGAAACTATATTACTCACGGTGCTTGGATAAGTATATTTCATTTTGATGCAAGAGATTTAGAAGAAAAAAATAAGATCAAAATGAGAAAATATGGACATCGAATTGAGCAAGAAATCACCAATCAGTTGAAATCTGTTCACTTTATTCAATCAAGTATTACTTCAAATTCATATCAAAGGGTTCAGATCAAGCTGAAATTTTCCCCTTTGATTTAAGTTAAATATAAATTGGAACAAGGGAATGGCGTCTATCCAAAATATAGAAGGAGAAAGCCAAAAGATGGAGGTCACATCAGAAAGATCATTCAGTAATACTAAAATGCACCTTTTTCTCCTCAAGATTTAACAAATGATTTAAAAAGCAATCATCGTTTTCTTACAAAAAATAAGATACGCACTAAGGAGCGGGTAATTGACTAGTGTAATATAATGCGGTTAAGAATTCCCAAATTCACATTTATTAGTTCGTTTGAGACTTAGTTTCGCAAATAATAATCGAAGAACCTCCTTATAATTTGTTTATGGAAAGTTCGTAACTGTTGTGGTAGGATCCACCTAATTTGCATAGTGGTGTACCGACCATATAAATATGGTTGGTACCGGGAAGAGAGGAAGGAATCAAGAGATTCAACCAGAGACTCTTCCCGACTGCGACTCAGTCAACACATTCTCCAGAACGGTCTTACCAGGAATATACAAAAGACTATATGTAAATATTGTGTACACTTTCTTGTTTCAATACATTTTGTTCTAAGTACATTTTGTGTTGCATTATTATTCCATGCATTAGTCAAGTTTCAACAATGGATCTCATCCTCGTCGCCATTGTTGAAACTTGAAAATAATCTATAAATAATAATAATATATATATATTTCCCTATAAGCCTTGATGAAATCTAAATTTAAATATTTTTCACATATTTAAGCAATATATTTTTTTCTGTATAAATATATATATATATATATATATATATATATATATATATACATTTATTTTTTCTTTTCTCCTCGGTAATTTTATAGTTTTAAACTTAATAGTGATTAAATTTGGATTTTAAAATTGGCAGTTTTTAATTTTAATATAAAATTTTATCATATAATTTAATAATTATTGGTTAGAATAAATTATTTTTTACTATTACCCGTATTTTAAAGATCTGAATAGCTATTATAAAATAATTTCGTTGTCAAGCTTTTGAATCTTCCTATACTTGGGTTTTGATTGGTCATTCTAGCTTTTGTAATAATGTTTTCCCCTAGCGATGGATCGTTCATTAATTTGAAACATTTAAAACCATTTATTTTATATTCAACATCACAACTTGATAAGACACCGAGTGTGTTGAAACAAAATGGCTATTTTTATAGTGATTTTATAAGATATTTATATTATAATTTTTTTTATAAAAAGTAATTATATATATATATATATATGTGTGTGTGTGTGTGTGTGTGTTTTGTAATTATGGGAATTCCGTTAAAGAAGGTGGAAAAATCCCATTTAATATGTTGCTTTGCATTGCTTAACATCGATTCTGATTCTTCTGTGAGATAATTAATTCGATATATTTAAGTTTTTATTATTAGACATTTGCATTAAACAGCATTTCGATTATGTATTTCTTAATTCCATCTTTGAAGTGTAGACAGAATTGAGCTTTTTTATAAAGATTAACATCGAGAGAAATATGATTATGATCGATAACAAATAGATCCTTATGAAATAGGATTCTTGGTCCTACATTCCATTTATACTGTTTTTAGGTCAAAGCTGAATGGAAAAATAGTTAGTATTGCTAGATTTTATGTTTGTAAAGACTGAACTATAATATTCCCTTTTAATTTTCACACAATTTGTATATCTGTCTACATTTATGAGATGAGGTATTATGTATATTATTTACATTATTTGTACTATCATCCTCAACTTTTTGCCATATTTTTCACAACGTTTCGGCTGTTGTACGCTCCGGCCTTCTTCAAGTGGTTCGAAATTCAAACCGAACCATTTATTTCGCTCGCTGGGGTGGACTGTTCTCGTTCCACGTTCCATGTCTAATGGATGTCAGTTATCTCCTGTTAATTCCCCTCCAAGTTTTCCACCAGGTAACCAGGTATTGAACTCACACTCTTTGGTTCTTGTTATTGGTTCTAACTAACGCCTTTATCCACTGTGTCATGGGTCCGTAAGTACAGTGATAAATATGGCAACAAATATGAGGATGATTGTCCGAACTATGTAAATAATGTACACTTGGTATATTTTCTATCTTATTTTGGAAATTATTTATCTATTTGATTTATTTTTGGTTTATTTTTTTTTAATTTTAGAGAAAGTTTATATATTTTATGAAAGATTGCTAATGTATTTATTTAATTCATTTTTGTATAAATAGTTTTCTATAATCTAAATACATCAGTTCTTACAGGGTAAAAATTAATTAATTTGAAAGAACGGATATTATTCATTTTATATCAATTGGTTTATATTTTTATGTTACTGTTTTATATAGCTTTATCTAACCATATACTTTTGGTCAGATATAATATATATGTTCTCTTAAACGCGAAAATACTAAACCTAATTTCTGACTTAGAGAAAATTTTCGTATTTCCTATCTTAAACTGTTGCTGATTTTAAAATAAATAAGTAAATAAGATTGGCGAGATTTAAAAAGAAAGTCATTCATTACCTCCAGTAATAAATTTAATTTCTTTTGTTTTCTATTTCTAAATTATTAACATATATTTTCTTAAGAATTATTATATATAAATCATATTTAGCTTTTCAATTTTATTTTTTATTCACATTTACTTTTTGTTGCTCTGTATATCTTGTTCTTTCTTGCAGAAATAACTTTAACATCGGCTTTATAAGCTACATTTTTTTAAATGCGTGTTGATAACATAAAATTAATTTTAAAATTGCACTGTGTATATTATCTCTATGAATAATCACATAGAACTTGTAGAATTAACTATATCTTCGAATTTAAGAAACTATTCTCTTTTTTCATTTAGTATAACAGAGGAAATTCGTATACATATAATAGACGAAATATAGACAAAAATTTCAAATAATGTATTAGCAGCCCTGTACACCGTGTGTATGAATGAAATGTTCACACGCTTATTGGAGTCGAGTAATTTCAGAATACAACATAATGTCTGATGATTCCATTAATATAATGAAGAAATCATAATGTGTAAGAGAGGTATATATAAAGACACGTTTTGATTTATATCAGAAAATGGATAATGTGCGATACTGCTCAGATTTCTCTTCCATTCTTTTAATTTATTCATAGATTTATTAATGCCTACAGTTTTGTGCGTCGGTCTTTCTTACCTCCATACATAAAAAGCCAGAAATGATACATGCAAATTGATAAACCCAAACCTATACAAAAACGACAATGAAAATGCACGCATGGGCACAAAACCATGCGATTATTTGCACATCCTCCATCGATTTTCACTTTTCTATTCCATATGACTATGTGTCTGCTTGTTCACCATTCTT
>CAHIKZ030001686.1:115000-190000 GCA_903632075.3 Acanthosepion pharaonis
GCATGCGCAAAGTTAAAAATATACAATGGCGGCAATGTACCCATCGCATCCTATAATTACTTTCCAAATTTGATAGTGTTAAAAATTGTTTACGTGACCTTGTGTGCTTTATTTTTCACCCTCTACTCCTTTTACCACATACGCAAAGTTGAAAACATATTACCAATTCCATGGAAATTTTTCAGAAGAGTTTAATCCTTCGGTGCCATTAACTCAGACCTTTGAAGCCAAAATCCACCTTGCTCCATGCACAGCATTGAATAGACTACGGATTCTATTAGTGACAACTATATTCCACTAAGAGATCGTTTACAGACTCTCGCGTGGATGCTTGCCAAGTACGAACATCGTATCCTATTCGATTCACTAAAAGCTACAAAAGACAAGAGGCTGTGGAAAACCATTGTGGTCCAGCGTTGAAAGAAGTACCTTGACAATATGAGAGAGAAGAAGGTCAGGAAAAGGAAGAAGTCTTCATCCATTCGTTTTATGCTTGTAACAATCTCTTCCAACTTTCTGCTTTCACGCCCATATAACAAACCTCATTCCGCAATTCTCTATTATAATTTTCACTGCAAGCAAGCCGATAATGCCAGTAATACGCAAGGGTTTACCAAGGGGATAGAAAATGAGAAGAATTTAGAGAGAAAGAACCGAAAACCCAATAATAACCAGGAAATAAGGGATAAATTTGAAACGACAGGGAAAAAATGTAAACCGGGCGACAGGCGTACTTGTCAATTCATGTTGAAAAAAATCTTGATTCTCTCTTGAAAATTGTATTGTGGGATTTTTTTTCTAATATTTTACTTATTTCTCTCGACATGTTTTTCTCTTGTAATTTGTAATTCTTCAAATTCCAGAAAGTTTGCTACAAGACAAGTCATCTTTGGTATTCCACTCTATAAGATTGAAAACCTGTTTCTGAAAAATTTGAAGCGCTTCTAGGATTATTGTTTTGCGATTGCCTCCGTCTATTTCTGTTTTCGTCTACTGAGATATTTTTACATTTATGTGTCTAAATGGCAATTTTATCCAATTGCCGAATACATCTGGAAAATTGTTTACTTACCATAAGATTCTGTTTCTGAGTTTGTAACAAAGTATATAGTGTATGATATTCTTTTCTCAACAGATTTTTCTTATCACTTATTGATTCAAATTGTACACTTACAAGTTGTACTTCATGCTTCTTCTCTATGAGAACATATATAAATTTCCTGCTCTTAAGTTATTATTGTTGATATCAATTATGTATATTTTACCTACGCGGACACAAAGTGTATATCACAAGGAGTTTTCATAAGATACTGCAATGAAATTTTGATCTACAGAGAATTTGGCATTCTAAAAGAGACATTAGTTCGTTCGATCGATCGATAGATAGATGTATGGAATACCAGAAAGGGAGGGAGAGAGACGAGAGAGAGAAAGATAGCGATGGATAAATCGGATTGAAACAGTACAATCTAATAGGTATAAATTTTTAAAGTATGGAAATCAACTTTCTATATATATATATATATATATATATATATATATATATATATATATATATATGTGTGTGTGTGTGTGTGTGTGTGTGTGTGTGTGTGTGTGAAAAGTGTGTGTATATAAATATAAATAAATATATATATATAATTATTTATATATTATAAGCGCAGTACTTATTAGAAAGCGCTCAATATCAGAGATAGAGCTAATATACTCTACATCTATCCATATAAATATATATATATATATATATATATATATATATATATATATATATATATATATATGAAGAAAGAACAGTAAGATATATAATCCGGTGTTCCTATTGATATTTTTATTTTTACAAAATAGTGTTCAATGTAAATTTACAGAGCATTAATATTATAAATTAACTGATTTAAAATGTTTTTTCGCTACACAGTAATAACTATGTTTCAAAAATGGAAGCTAAAAGCTTCAAATTTAATTTTGTAATTAAATTAAAACCATTAGTTCCATTTCATCCTCAAGCGAATTTTGGAGTAACTTATTTTTTTAAATTTACTGAGTTTTGCAGTCAGGCGAGGAGAACGCAAATGGATACAGGTTGAAATGAAAATTGATACTAAAGACCAATGTGAAGGAATGCGGAAAAACCTAAACAATATTTGCTTACAAGGGGGGGGGAATACGAAAACAAGTAAAGAAAATAACACACCTTGGTGATCATATTCTTTCCAGGGACCTGTATCTACTACACTAAACGAATAGTGGGGTATAACCATTAGACACGTGACAGATGACACAGCGTTTTAATACTATGTCTATTCAAAGTAAACAAAGTAAAAGACTAAGGACGCTGTTTTCACGAATATTTCATATTTCTTTTCAAAAATGTTTCATGTTATTTACGTGACCTGCCTATTTCTCTGGAACAGACAAACACACACACACACACATATATAGTAATCCGTACGGAAATTCGAAAAGGGGTATAAATTTAGCGAGCTCAATATAAAAAAGAGCAAATAATAATTATTATACTTGTAGAAACGAACACTTAAAATAACATCATGGTATTTATTACATTAGAATCGAATTCGATTCCCAATCTTAAGACGGGCACTTATAGAAAAATATAAATGGACAAAGATTTTATCAGGTTTAATAAACCAATCAATATATATATATATATATATATATTTAGAGAGAGAGAGAGATTATTGATCGGAATCCGACAAAATGATAAGATAAAGTACAAGTTGGAAACAGATCTAAAACTAAACCCACTAAATCACATCATCATTTTTCTACAAATATATTTTTCATGAATCTACTGTATCTATTCCGAATACATACATACACGCGCACACACATACACACACACACACACACACACACACACACACACATATATATATATATATATATATATATATATATATATACAAAAGACGCACGTGATATACTTTAATGAAAAATTAACCTAACAAAATTTCTGAAAACATCCTGCAGCGTCTCACTGAATTTTACACAATTTAGCACCGAGAATGTTTTCTTACACTTATTTGAATATTATCTGTTACTTGATTACACGTGACACGTATCCAATCAAAACAACGTACTACATCTTTTACACACTTTAGCGACGAGAATGTTTGTCACACACATTTTAATATTATTTGTTACTTGATTACTTGTGACGTGTATCCAGTCAATAAGAAATAACCTAACACAGCCTGCCATTAATCTGCTTCTCTTTGCTTGTTATCATCCTTATATTTTCTCGGATGATCTCTGAAGAAGCTTTACTAAATTGAAACATGTTAGATTAAAAGCTGTTTCCTACATTCTCTTTAAACTATCGTATATATATATATATATATATATATATATATATATATATATATATATATATATATATATATATATATATATATATATTGGTGTAGACTGAATCAATTCCAATAAACAAAAATACTATTCTCAATACAGAGTAGAGCACATATTATTTATTCAAAAAAATTATAGCATAAACATGTTATAACATCACTACAAAAATTGCCATTTTGTTTCAGCACATGTTTTGTTTCAATGAACGGACATCCTCTCGGGGGAGTACCGTGCCTTGAAAGACTTGGGCCTCAAACTCACATCCGACCTCAAATGGAACTCATACATATGTTCCATTGTTAAGGATTCCCTAGCGCTCTATTAAGCACCTAACTTCTCTTGCTATCCTCGAACTTTACAAGTGCTCGATTAGACCAAAAATAGTTTGGTTTGGTTGGTTTTGTTTTACTGCATATCAACCTCAATGAGTTATTTAATGGCGACAAAAGTTTTATTGCTGGTAATATTTTGTTATTCAAAAATCTATTTCTGGTAATGATTTTTTTTCCCTTCAAAAATGTATTGCTGGTAATAAATTCTTCAAAAAAGATGAATTGCTGGTAATATTTTTTCCTCATGAATGTATAGCTGGTAATTTTTTTTCCAAAAATATATTGCTGGTAATATATTTTTTTCCAAAAATATATTGCTGGTAATATATATTTTTTTCAAAAATGTATTGCTGGTAATATATTTTTTCCAAAAGTAATATATTGCTGGTAATATATATTTTTTTCCAAAAACGTATTGCTGGTGATATATTTTTTTCAAAAAATGTATTGTTGGTAATATTTTTTTCTAAATATATTGCTGGTAATAGTTTTCTTGAAAAATTTATTGCTGATAATGAATTTCACAAAATATTTCTGGTATTAAAACCTATTTTTACACTTTCATAATTATTTTTACCCCAGTTTCGGGGTTAACTATTTGCCCATAGCTGGGACCCTAAAAGGTGCTAGCACCCCGTGTCAGGGTGTACATGGAAACATCAGCAATTAAGAGGTGGTTCCACATTCCTCAAAACCTCTTGATCAGAAGCCTTACTGTTGCACGTATTTTATCGTCATACCCAGGACGCGACCAAAAATAGAGTACGTTTGTCATATTTGGGCAGGATCTGTCGAAAACTCACTCTCCAGCATCTGAAAGCGTCTCTGATCCCCTGTGAGTGACGAATTATTCTCCACCCACAGTCGAGATGTTTGGAAGCTTCTCACTGCTTTAACGCTACTTCCACGGAAAGAGCTCGGACGAGAACCCACCATGCCACTTACATAGTAGGAAACCACTCGCATTTCTTCCGTAGTCTATCAGTGATAAGTAATTTCCACTCGAGCGGCTTCTTCGCGCGAACAACTGCCCTGTGGCACCGATTACCAACTGGATGTTTCCCTGATTACTGCTATCTTGTTCAAGGCTAGGGTTAACTGATATCTTCCACTCTGATACACACAAATGTCCTCCAAATGTAATGCTCTCCCTCGAGTGACCCTCGGGTCTTGTAAATGGTGAATCTCAATGTCCGAAAAAACCCAGATCTAATTCATATATGAATAAGACAAACAAACAGAAAGGAGGACAAACATTTTCTAGGCTTGAACATTCGGAGGTGATAAACTTGGGTAATTATGTTAATTTATCATACCACATTATTCTCAGATATATTTTTCTCTTTCTTTCATTTTAGCCTAAGAAATCAAGATGAATGTAACGCTTCTCCGACGAAACGCGCCGAATTAAAATGCTCCTTTTTTCTCATGATCTTCGCGTTTTTTCCGGATATTATTACACATCCTATAAATCTACATACTGTCGTTATTGAAAATAGAAATTCAAAACAATAATTTATCGGAAAATACAAGGATCACTTACTTTCGGCTCATTCTTGCAAAAATCGAAAACAAAATATATATTTATTCTAGACTGCATCCATAAAAAAGCCATCGCAAGGGACACAAGCAGAATACTAAGAATATCAAATCCCATATTCCCCGGATATGATCACGAATACCTTAAGTCCACCGCTGAGGATCTCGACGTGAGTGAAAAAATAGCAATCCACAAAGCAAGAAATATCTGACTGGATCTTTGACAAAATAACGTTTTTTATCAAACGCAGAATCGGATCGTTTACACTGTACTATCAATAACATAAAACAGATAGATCGACAACATACATCACAGATTAAAAACTTATTCAGAGATAGTTTTAAATGAAAACATATAGGATGCGCAGACATTATACAAACCTATCCACCACGTAACTAAGTAAAACAGAAACTGGTAGCCTGACCAAGGACCTCAAATTCAATACTGGCATTATAAAAGGAGATCTAGATGACATCTTAGCTAAGAACTACAAAATGAAGAACATAGACTTTGACAAATGCTTTGTGCATGGAATAATATCTCAGAAATGGATTCATTATTCGATACTACAATAATACGGAGATATGTTAAAGCACTTGAGAAATTATCGAAAGAGAATAAATATCACAATCACAAAACTTGAAAAAGGTGGGGGCGACCCGTTGGACTACAAAACTTTTATTGAAAAAAATTAAGCCTATCCTCTAGTATAAGAGAATTCAAGGATATGGTATTACCACCAAGACACAAAAACACAATAACCCAATCAGAATGAGAATGACCAACAAAGAGAACATTTCGGTGGCATTGACCACCCGAATATGTCCAAGCTTTACGGTTTACCTTATGCACACCAACCGGGTAACCAATGCTTCAGATAGTATCAGGTATAAACAGAGCGTACCAAAAATTAGCAAAAGTCATAGAAAATATCTTAACACTCTCCTCGCACTAATCATAACTGCGAACATTAAAAATTCCAGCGATTCCATCAGTAGAATAAAATCTCTAAACATAACAAATAATAACTGGCTTATATATCAAACCCCTGTAAAAAAACCATATGCGTCACCGAAATCTTAAGATGTTTAAGAAGGAATTTCATAAATGTCAAATATAAACTTCCCACAACCAAAAACAAAATTATAAGAATTATTTTTATTACAGACCAATGTTATTTCCCTTTCAACGGAAATGTTTCTAGACAGAAATTAAGACGACCGGTGGCCTCACCACTCAGTGGAGTTCGGGTATCCTAAATATTTTGGAAATTGGCTACCACTTTCAGAGTATTCTCCCGGAAACGCAAAATATTTCCAATTTAGTGACGATACCATATTAATGCAACATATAACACACAGTTACCAGAACTTATTGATCGACTAATCACGATAGAATAGAGATCCCAAGGCATGTTTCTCTTCTATACTTTGGGCTGCTTGCAGTTTAGCTTAAGCAAGCCATGGAGAGCACATACTTCTCCGGCGAGGCGCGTCGTTAATACAATTTTCCACTTTGTCTCATCATCTTCATATTTGTTTTGGATATTGTTATACCTCCTACACACACACACACACACATACACACGTGTGTGTGTGTATACGTGTGTATCTATCTGTATATATGTGCGTGTGTGATCGTGCGTGTGCATATGAACAGAGTGCGATGGGTAAATTGTCGACATTCTTTTTTTTTTAATTTTGCGCATGCGAGCTGTTTGTTTTTACTTTATTCCAAGCGCATTATAGTATGGTCATTTGGGCAGCTTCTGCGAGAAAAAGTGCCCAGTGGCGCAATTCACTCCGCCAGAAATTTGGAAACGGGACTGTACTGTTTGGAATTCGCGCCGGAATCTCCAATACGAACAATATGAAAGAATCGGAAAGATTCGGATGATTCTAATAGTGTTTACGAAGATCATGGCGACGTTATGCCTCAAACTCAACACAGATTCCTACATTAAGTGCCTTGAGGAGGTAGTGTTGCCCTGGGGGAAGTGAGTGGCTTCTGGAATATACTATTCCTGGTCACTAGACTCTTCACCACGCCACAAAAACTGGATTAACCAGTCATGGCTGTCAGACAATTTCTGTGACCTCATAACTATTTACATCTACCCAACTAAAACCCCAGACTGCAGCCCTCTTGATTATTTCGTGTGATTTAAGTGAGAAACTACTTGTAACACCAAATATGAACTGAAGGTAAGGATTATGACAGCATTCACCATCTTAAACAAGGAGACCGTCCAGAAGATTGTAGGAGATTCTGAAGTTGTCTGGAGGCAGTGGTTAACATCAATGGCGATTGTATTGAATAAATTTACTCTTTAGTATTTGAAGATATTTTTGTGTAATATTTGTAAATATATATGTTAAAATATTTTTATTTTTGCGTAATTTAGACTACAATTTAACCACCGCACCCTTTATATATATATATATATATATATATATATATAGAACATATAAATAATATGCGTATCTATGCAAATAAATATATATATGTATATTAGAGAGTAGTTGTGCAGATTACATGAAAGCCTTTCTTTCTGCAAAGGAATCAAATGTCAAGTTCATATCGTTCATTATTTATATAATTATAAACCTTAACTTCGAACCAACACTTCCCCTTTGTCTGTTCTTTTCGATTTGATAGTACAGCTGACACAGAAGCATTGACCCTCAACTCATTATATATAAATGCCGAAACGCACACACGTTCAACACTTCGAGCTCGTGCTGAGAGCTAATCTCGAAACAAGCCAATCTTTGTTAACGCCTGAAGCTAACATCAGACATTCGGTCATCTGATGGAGAAACATTGGCAAAGATTTTTGGGCAAGGACGATACTTTAAAAACTTAATCGTCCGTTCCACATGACTTTAACCAGCGTCCGGTCGAGGAATTTTTAATCATATCATGTGGCGTCCTTCTGTGGGCACAGCGATATTAAGTATGATTTTAGCCTAATATTTAATTCATATGAACGGTATTTACGTAGCTGAATTTTGTACAGCATGTGGTGTAATGGAAGAAGAATAATAGATTGTGTTACGAAAACAGTAAAACTTGGCGGATTTTTGTCTATAGAATGAGCATTTGATCGTATTATACGGAATTCGAAGAGCTACCTAGAATGGCGTACGTATATTTTATCAAAGTTATTTATAATTATAGGGGAAGAATGTGCAAATATAAGAGACAGTCTGCTTAGGTGTAATGCCGATAGGGATATGAAACATCAAAGCATGGTGACTCACAGATTAAATCTGAAGATTGTACTGAAAGCATAAAAATGACAGTCACGGAGCAGTGTTGATTCTTCTACCCAAATAAGCTTTCACTCTTTCTACACACACATACATATACACGCAAATATATACATACACAGATATAGACACATACACACACGCGCGCGCGCACAGACATATAAAAATAAGACACAGTGTAATAATTAGTTTCGTTTGTTTTATTTTGTTTTAAGGCTTATCAACTTCAATGGGTTATTTAGTACCTACAAAATTTTTTATTGTTGTTAATATTTTCTTTTGTCAAAAATCTATTTCTGCTAATATTTTTCCTTAAAAATTTTATTGCTGGTAATAATTTTTTCAAAAAACTATTGCTAGTAATATTTAACTATTTGCCCATAGCAGGGACTCTAACAGGTTCTACCACCCCGGGTCAGGGTTGACCTGGAAACACTAGCAATTAAGAGGTGGTTCCACGCTCCTGGTCAGAGGACTTGCTGCTGGACGTAGTTTAGCGTCTTGCCCAGGACGGTGTAATAATTGGTAATAAAACACTAGCCGATGAAAAATAACGAAACTAAAATTTATAATAATCATTATATTACTACAGGGACTGAAAACGGTATACATTCATAATAAATATATATCTTCTGCATATATATATATTCAGTCCCTGTAGTAGTATAATGATTATTATAAATTTTAGTTTCGTCATTTTTCATCGGCACGGTGGAGTAATGGATAGCGGCTTGGATTGAGGAATCGGTGAGGCGAGTTCGAATTCCAGTCGAATCCATTACATTCACTTACGTGCTAATACCCTTGAGAAAGATACGAATCCTCTTCTTCTACTCCATATATGGGTAATAACAGGACAGACTGGGTTCTAGGAGAACTCTGATTCAAAACCTGCGGAGGGTCGTTTTGGGATCCAGTGGCGCGTAGTGCACCGGGTCTCTGTATTCAGCCCTTCAAATAGTGTGGATGGTCCTGCACAAAACCTTCTCCACTATAATCAAATCTCATGCGCTGTTGTCGAGCTGTCGGTTTCCTGGAAACTGATCTGTTTGACTCTCATACGTCGAATTCGACGGGAGAGTCGAGTGTATATATATATATATATATATATATATAATGCTGGTAATCGATCCGTAGGTATATAATCCAAGTGGATCCTAGTAATATAAATTATTAAAACTTATCCACAGATAGCTCGATATATTTACTATAACAGAGCATACGTATTTTTTACAGCAAAAAACAAATTATCTCAATTTGGGATAGTCTATTTTACAATGATATATACTCACTCCACTTCATGTTGGTGAAAAATAAGCCTAAGAAGCTGTAAAGAGTTTCCCTCCTGTAGGTTAGCATCAGCCATTCAGATAAAAGCCATAAAAGATTATCAGTGTGAGTAAAAAGACACCAGATTTGTTTTGTCTGCAGTTATTTTATACAAGGTATTCCCAGCCACAATTAACTACAGTCAGTTTGCTGCTAAGACAGGAATAAATAATATCATCATCATATATACACAGTTGGAAACTGATGACAGCGGGAAAGACCTGGTTGTGGAATCAGGGTACCATTATACATAGCACCCTGTTTTAACAGTGCTTAATGGGAAATGGTCTAGTATGTGTTCTACTAACACAGTCTTCATTAGACCATTAGTTAAGAATGATTAGAATAAGCCAAATATTCATCCAGAAGAAACCTAGCTCTTTAGCTTGTGGAAAAAGCCGACATGACAAACCCTGTCGACCGCCTTGGAGATATCTAAAACCACAACCCCAGCTTAACCGTTTTTAATTAAAGCCTGATATACAAATTCAGTAATAACATTTAACTTATCGAGAGTTCACCTAGAAAAACGAAAGCCATATTTCATATCTAAAGGAAGACTGTGTGAATTTGCATACTTATCCAATTCGGCGGAGATTAGAGCGTCTAGTATTTTGTTAAAAGTAGTAAAAGACTATTAGAGCGATAATTCTTAGGGTCAGAAAATGCATACAGGAACTAGATGGGCAGATTTCCAACAAGCTGGAAATCAAGAAGCAGTGAGGGTTTTTTGTGATGTTTGGAGAGAAAAGGAGCCTGTTCTGGGCCTAATTTCCTTAGGAATGTTGCAGGGATACCGTCGAACCCACAAGCCTTATGCGATCCGAAAATAGCTTGATATGCGCATAACTCAGTCTATGGCTTCATCGAATTGTTTCATCAGAAGATGGATGATAATGAGTGTCTACAATTTCCTATTTTCTGATGATACGCACGTAACTCTGTGCATTGTTTCTACTACATTAGAAACTAGTTAAGAGATAACAGTAGAAGCCATAGATGGTAGTATGTGCATATTACTCAGTAGATATTGTTCTAAATGGAAATATGGCAAATAGATTCTGGAGAAGAAACATCGAGAGCATTTATAATTAGAAAAACTAAAGTTTGATATGATTCTTGAATATGTAATTTTGTAACCTAGAAAAGATTAATGAATGGGGAATAACCAAAATGAAGGTGGGGCATGAAATGTTAATATTTATAACATTGACAAAACAAAATTCGCCAGCGGCGTGAAGTTGATAAACCACTGCAAGTGGTCGACTACATAGACAGCATACTACCCCTCACTTACAACATATTTATGAAGATTGGGGCATACCTATTCGTTTTTATAGGTGCGGTATACATAACCCCACCTTTTTAGATTTACTCTGCACAGAGTCAATATCTTTTCCTTTTCGGATTTATGTCGATTCTCTCTATATCCCTTTGTTTTCCTCCTATATTTTCTTTTGTTTATTATTTTCTCAGGAGATTTTCGAGGAATAGGCACATCAAATATATCGAAAAGATCTTCCATAGGTTCAACATCCACTGGGGTATCGCTCTCTTCATCTATATGCCTACGTTTGGTTTGATTCACATCCCTTTTGTGCACCATTTTCGGGCCTTTGTCTAAATCTACCCTCTTCTTTTGACGATAGTTCCAAATTCCAAATATCTCATTCTCGTTGCCAAAATGATGTAACCTAGAAAAGGTTATTGAATGAGGAATAACCAAAACGGAGGTTCAAAATGAAATATAAGATTAACAAAAATTAATATAACATTAACAAAATATAATACTCGCCAACGGCGTGGTGTAGGTAAACCACTGCTAGTGGTGGACTACTGAGAAACCATATTACCCTCCGCTTAGAATAGTGGCCAACATATTTACGAGGATTGGGACATACACATGACTGTTCTTAGGTACGATATATAACACATGCTAACCATTGTATTTGTGCTAAATTAGTCTTTAAGCTCAGTTTTACGGCAACTTCTCATTGAAACGCTGTTTTCCTTACGATCACCGAATTAAACAGCGTCGAGCGTTGTCAGTACCTAGATGAATGACGGCTTCTATGCTTGGATGTATGGATGGTGTAATGGATAATAACTCGGAATTTTTAACCAGAGAGCCGAGTTCGTATTCCTGTTAGATTCTCTATATCGGTCTCATTATGCGCAAGTATCCTTAGGAAAGGTATGGATCCACCTCCTCTTCCAAAGCTGTTTGTATGACGTGTATCACTAAGCCATTATATCTGAAAAATATATTAAAATCTAAAAATATTTTCTGGCTTTAAACAACTTGCAAAGGGCTGATAAGCCGTAGGAAACGAAACAATAAATATTTATAATCAGCTGGGGATTTAATTGAATTGTTCCTTCAATACGTGGATGATAATGCATGCCTAAATCTTCTTATACTTTGTTGTTTTAACCATTTTTTTTACCCTTTTTTATGTCTCTTTTTAAGTGTTCCAGAAATTTCAAGTTTCTCTCTTTCTCTCTCTCTCTCTCTCCATCTCTCTCGCCCCCTCTCTTTATGAATTTTTGCGCCTATTTTCATATAATCATTACGTTTACTAAAGTGCTCGATTCACTGTATTTCCAGCTTCCACCTGTAGAATAATGTTTGTATCCATATTTTCTCTCTTCTTCTCTGTGGAATTGGCCCAGCCTGAACGCCAGAACAATTAAATAATTTACTTATTTGCTATAAAGAAGTTTTGAAATTCGTACCCTATCAAATATACAGGGCAATACAATTCAATGCGCTTTATTCGGAAGTGGCTTAAAAATAAGTAAATATGAATTGGCCAGTGCTAACGATAACAAAGGAAAGAAATATTTGGAACTGCAGTAAAAGTTTCATACATTTAATCATTTGTTTATAACCGTCTTATCATTTTGATTGATAATGTCTAGACGCATAATGTCTTCGTCACCTTGTTTCAATCAATTTAAATCGTGAAATGTTAAATGCCATTTTCTCTTATACGAAATATAATCAGAGGTAATCTAGTTCACCGTTTTATGTACAAAGACATGAAAAAGAAATTGAAACTATTTTCTGTGAAATTCACAAAACAATGAAATATCTTTTGTCCGGATGAATACGTTTAATAAGTCGAAAACACACCAGTATAGACGGATTAACTATTTGTAGGCGTGTCTATCAGTCGATGCAATGTCGCTTAGTGGCGAAAATCTACTCGTTTTAGCTGCGATCGTAAATATTTCCATCACTTACTAAAGTGAACTGAAATTAGCCTCGCTTTTTTCAAGAAACATTAAAACTTAGGCTAATTTCGTTATGTTAAACTGTATTAGTAAATAACAAATTCGCCGTTACCGTTAAGACACCCTACCCAACAGAAAAGCAATTTCCCCTTTGTCAACCGATAACATCTTAGCGCTAATTTTATGAAAAGACACCTGAATTGAAATCTTCTTTACTTCTGATTTTTTTTTTTTGCACTTAGAATGTTTTAGTCATAAAACAAAATAACAAACCTTATGAATATTGCGCGATCCTGAACTTACATCTCGGCATCAGTCATTTTCTAACCGGCGTGAAGTGGATTCTCTCTGCCTTTTCTATGAATGTTTCCATGGCAGTTGTTCTAACGAGCTTTCCTTGATATCTCGACTGCATGATTTTAAGGGCATAACTAGATTGGCAGCTTGGGTTTAGCGTTTTACTGTTGAAAAGCTTGATAGAACCGTACGTTCCATTCTAAAAGTTTCTTTTCATTGGAATTCTCACTTGTGGAACACTTTTTCTTGCCAACGACAATCCTCAAAAAATAAATGCAATGACAATCTGCATTTTCTGTCTTCCTGAAGACCTTTTCCTTTATTGTCTTTCCTCTTCAGTAATATAATCCAATCCTATTTCACTTCTAGTAACACGCTTGCATCTTAGCTGCATTACTTGGGGCAAAATCATTACAAAATATCCACACTCAAGATTACATTCAGCAATGTTTGGTTGCTGAGCTTAAACCATATCCGCCTGGAGTCAAATTCAAGCGATGCTGTTTTTTTTTTTGTTTTTGTTTGTTTGTTTGTTTTAGGGGGGGTTCTCATACGATGGCTGATCAAAAAGTTCCGTGACTTGCTGCGGTAACGTAGATAAAGTACCCAGACTGAAGCCGATTGGCAAAGACTGGCCGTAAAATCTATCGCGCATGTACACTAAGTTACAATTATCGTCAGCTTCCGTTGTTTATAGCTGTCCTTTGAAGGAAAGAGTGTAGAGTGTGGTCGTCTCACCACTCCAGAGTATTTCCGTTAGTGACCAGAGTTTATATAACATTTTTCGGCCAAGCACAGCCTTTTCAGTTCTGAAATCTATCATAATTCCCAAATTGCGCCTCTTGCAACTTTTTCTCTTCAAAAATTAAATGCTACTTGAAAGGAACACGATTTAAAGACATCGAAGAAATCCAAGAGGATGCCACAAAGCAATTGCTCTTCATCCCCCAAAAAAGAGTTCCAGGGAGGCTTCCATCAGTGAAAACATCGCTGGATAAAGTGTGCAGCTTCAGAATGGACTACTTGGAAGAAGATTAAATGCTGAATTGATATGTATTGTTGCTTTATATTTTTATACCGCAAGTCCCGAGGACTTTAAATCATCCATCTTATATTGTGATCATGTTGCGGATTATTTTAGGCTTCAAATGAAAATTTGGTTATTTTTAATACTATTTCAGTAAACCGTCCACATTAAAAAAATTATAGAGTATTATTATAAAGATATAAAGAAATTAAGTAGCAATCATTTAATCTTAATATTAAGCTTAATATAAAATTTGTTACTACTCCTAAAATATTAACAGACGTAATTTATACAAAATAAAATCATAATAAGCTAAACAAGGTAGGAGAAATGTACTCTGTTAACTGCAATAATTGCCACAAGGAATGTATACGAGAAAACCCAAGGAACTGATATACAAGATTATATGAGCACAAAATGGATCTTTTGCAAAACCATAGACCTACTACATTATTTGCTCACCGTAATGAGCCCTATCATAATTCTGATTTAAAAATGCTACTTTTATAAAAAAAGAAAGCAATTTACTAAAACGAAAATGTATAGAATATCCTTTAATCTCATCCACAGAAAATTTACGTCCAGATTGTTGCAACATTTGAACTCTCTAGGTAGATTTATTATCTTTATGTGAGATATTTAATAACAAAACTGATTAAACAAAAACAGAAAATGAAATCGGCTAGACTATGCAAAACCTCTGTTTTAAAAGATTTGAAAGGTTAAAATTCTCAGCATCCTCTCCCTTTCGTATCGACATAAACTCCACTTTAGTCAGATGACCGCCTAACCGACAAAACGTGTCTCACGAACTTTTTTTTCATTTGCAATAGATTTCTCGGCAATATACGCATGTACATTTAATGACATAATATAAATAGTGAGATAAATAGGAAAATATAATCTATAATATAATCTATAATATATATATATATATATATATATATATATATATATATATATATATATACACACACACATATATATATACACACACACACACACACATATATATATATATATATATATATATGGTGACATCTAATTGTCGTAAATATCAGATATAGTAAATGTTCAATTCTAACAGAAAGAACTGATCTATTATTAAAAGAAAAAAAAACATAAATAAAAACTTTTTATGGATTAGACCAAATATATAAAATACGTTTTTATTTTAGCCATTATTAAAGAAAGCTCTATCCAAAATGGATGACGTATTGATGAATTTTTTGTAAAAAATTAAATTCCACGAATATTTAGAAGAATTTATATTTAGATATTTTAAATTTAGTTTTGACGAAAATATGAGGTCCATCCCACCATCTTTCAACTAGTAAGGCTTTCCTCAATTATTTTTAGATATGTGAAAAATATAGCTATATTCATATTACTTTATAGTAATATACAATTCTACATGGCGATTTTGATGAATCTTAACACTGAAACCATAGAATAATATTTCCATGGTTGTCTGTAGATTTACCGAACTAAAAAAACAGTGTGCACTGTTCGAATTTCATGCCAAACTATTTCCAAAATTATATTTAGTGTAAAAGTTTGCTTAATATATTAGTATTATCCTAATCCATTTTGGTCGACTGCGGTGATTAATGGATAATAGACAGAAACCTAAAATTAATACTAGACTTTTTATACGCATATATTTACATGCGATTCAAAAATAATGCGTTCTATACAAGAATTATTCGGCATTCCTTAACTAAATTGTTTGTGTTATTTTCTTTGCTATTGATGGAGAATATTGATTATTGTGTTTTCGGGAATAAGACTTCTCAAGTCCACTATTATACACTTTCTAAAATTGATGGCGGTTTCCTTCCAATTGTTCTGTCTTTGATAGTGAGGAAAGTTAAAACATTCCGCATATGAAAATTTAGTCTTCGATTAACACGCGATACCAACTGACGGTGGTAATTATTATGAGAAGTGTTGAAGGGAGTTTATCAACCTGAAGATAATATCGGAATTTTATTTTTATTTATATGATTAATGTCAGATTTAATAATGGGTTTTGCTAGGCTAGCTCAATTATTGGAATTTTATTTCGACATGAAGAAGAGCATGGATTCGACAGTTTAGGGGTCTATTTATTAAAACAAAGAACTAAACATTAATTTCGTTTATTAAAATGAGATCACTTACAAATATCGTCCATTATCATTCCTTTTTCCTCTTCATATACTACCCCTCTCTATATATATATATATATATATATATGTATGTGTGTGTGTGTGTGTGTGTGTGTGTGTGTGTGTGTGTGTGTGTGTGTGTGTGTGTGTAGAGTCCTGTTTCAGATTCGTAGAAAAATACTAATAGATTTAAGTACTGTTACTGAAAACTCATTTTCTTCAGAAACCGTCTCCACTAATTTGAATTTTTGTATTCAAATATATTAACCAAACAACGACGTCGTATGAGAGGTGCGGTATTCTTTGAATTGGTAGACGGTAATTTTTTTCCGAGAATGTGCGGTGTCATTCTACCCGGATTGTTGGTGGAGAAATAAAATCTGAGTGTCGTGCCAACAAATACGATACAAAATTATAAACAACGTGAAGAAAATGGTCTTCGCAGTAAAAAAGAAAAAGACTAAATATGATAATAGCATTGATACAGGCAGGTACGTGTATTTAAACATTAAAATTCACAGTTCTTTTTTGTGGCCATGAAGAGAAAAGTAAGTCGATTGTTCGAAATGATTTGTCACAAATGAGTCTGCAAATTTCGTGGTAATTTTGTCGTAAGTGAGTCTGCGATGTTCGAAGTGATATGTACGTCAATATGTGTATGTGTCATTGAAGCACACGCTAATGAGACTATTGTATGACTGCTGACGGACTGCGTGGAATAGCAGTGAATGTAACTTGGAGTTCAAAGAGACAAGAGACGAGACTTACTTTCATCACAGCTTTGTATTTGTAGAAAAATCATCACTGACTGCCGCGTTGTCGTGGTAGGGCCTGATTCACTGACTGTTCTGTGGCATATCTAGTCGCTGGGTGGTGTTGGCGAGACTAATCACTGTCTAAATTTTGCGCTGCCAACGAACATTTTACAGGTTATTTGGAGTTCAAACACACAGACTAACCAATTATTTAATTCGGAGCCCTCTTTTTACAGAAATGTAAAAAAAGATCGTTTGTACTGAATTTGTTTTGGGGCGTCTCTTACTTATTTGGGATTCATTTAATAACCATAAAATATAAGAGTTTATATCCCATAATTGAAATTTGGAAGATTCATTTCAAAATATGATGGACAATATTTTTACTCTTTAAAAAAACACATTTAAAAATTGGGAATATATTTTTTAACCAATAAGCTTCAGATTAATAGATTTAAGTCTTGATTTCTTTGGGAGACAATTATTTTATTATAAACTAGCTGTATGGTCCGGCGTTGCCCATGCTTGATTCAAAAATCGTACGACTCATACAGCAATCAATATCACTTGACTTAAAATATTTTTGCCCTTCCTTGCCTTTAAGGAGTGCCCTTTGCCGTGCTGATGTTGCTACATGCCGTACTTCTCACACTGCGAATTTTTTCTAAGCTCTGTACTAAACATTAAATCTGTTACGAAAAAAGAACTAAACAAAATGAACACAAAACGACCAGCTTTAAAAAGAACTTGTAACTGGAAAAACCAAATGAAAAGAGAATGTTAACAACAAATACTTTTTCACACCCAACCCAGTTCTGCGGAATCAGAATCAATGTTGAGTTTAAGCAAGCGAATGAGCCAATTAGAGGAAAGTGCCATGCAGATCTAAATTTTTCCCACTTGTGACGAATGCAGCTATCGATGTTTTTGCATGCTAGTTAACATTCGTGTCAGGCAGCTGTTGGCTCTAGAATCTTCTTGCTTATTCGTGGCAGCTAGTTATAGGCTCTCACTCTGGCCAGTACAAAAAGGCCGCAAACTACATGAAAACTGACGTAGAAGCATAAAAAAATCGATTATTTCCACTATCGATGGGAGTTGGGAAATGCAAAGTCAGTGTTGTCCTTCCCGCTAACTTGGAGCATGTGCATGTAAATTTTCGTGCAAATCCGTCGAGAATTGCGGCCGTGCATTCGTTACACACACACACATACACACATCCTGCCTTTTATAGATAGAGATATGATAAATCTTTGTTTGCTAGGTTGTCTTTCAGTGAACCTTTGACAAAGGTGTTTGTTTGATTGCTTGTTACACAGACAGAACGGAAATTCTCATACTTAATTAATTACTCACATTTTTCCCATATTTATTCGGGCATATCTATTAAGAAAGTAATGTTTAGCGATGTTCCTTAGCGATAGTTTGTTTAGGTGCAGCAACAGTAGCAGCTAGCTTTCCACTGCCTTATTTCCATGAGGTTGACAGCTACATTTTATATAGATAGATAAAACAGAACGTAAATCTGTGTCAGATACATCTGCACACATGTAGACGCATTTTCTGTTTATCGGATACTAACGCAATTCATTCGGTTTTATTGAGAAAAAAAACGATACACAAAATATTTTGTGTGAAGTTGTTCGGAAAGTATCTTTGTAATGCATTTACTTCAATTTGAAAGAAAAATAAAGCTCAGAGAAATAAAAATTATTGAAATTTGTAGATCCGTGTTTGAAGATTAACTCGATTCTTCGCTTCTGCATAAGAATTCAACTACACAAAAGCACACACACACATATATATATAGATATATATTTATATTCAGCGTTGATTATATGTTATTACACTCTTTCATCTCATTGTCTGTTTTTGTCTGTCGGTTTGAGTCTTGTGTCGATAAGTAGCTTGACTTAGTTCCGATACAAAGCAAATTATGATGCATGGAGGATTGCGCTGATTTTCCAAGTAGATAACGACTACATCATTAACGCATCATTCAGATCATAGATTTTATTTAAACCTAAAACGTAGACTACTTACGCAGGTTGTAAAGAGGCATCTTTCTCAGGCATCACATGAATTACAAAATATTATTATATAAGCTGCAATTATATCCGATTTTTATCTTATCATTGTATTGTATGTTTATTCTGTTTCGGTTTATATACAGAGGGTGTATCAAAAATGCATTAACAAAACCTGGGGTTGGGTTATTTTTACACCAAAACAAGGGCAAAATACCACATAATCATATGTCCGTAAATCCTTCGTTTTAAAGTTATTAACCCTACAACGCCAACCATCATTTAAAGTTACACCACTATTAACCATGTGTATATCATACCTGATTTTGAAAATAACAAAAAAATATTAAATATAAATCTTTATTTGAAATATTTTACATGCAAGCACTTCAAACTTTGTACTTTGAGTTAACATTAATAGGAACTGAAAAACATATTATTTAGGTAAGAAAATCAGGTACTGAAAATTGTAATTAAAAACATGAAAATTTGCGCCAGGTATTATATACTCATGGTTAGTGTTCTAGGCTTAAACATTTAACAAAGCTTACGCTAGATGGCGCTAAGTTGCATGTAGACTAGTTTATATTTGTCATTCCTGTATAGTCTGTCTTCAATGTGTGTAGTATTGGGTTAACGAAGAAGGGTTCCGTTTAACAATGACAGGATATTCATATCGTTAGCATGCAGATATGATTTTTGCATACGGTCGCGCGAATGGTAATTACTCGAGGCAGCAGGGCTGTATCAGATTGCGTTTCCAAACCGCAGACAGCCGATTCGTCCAATCATTGCTGCTGTTTATCCTCGCGTTTCTGAAAGATGTTTTGTTGCAGCACGAACCATGGATGGACAAATACTGAAATCCGCTCGTACGCCTGACCACGAAGAGCACACAGAGACGATCCAGGTACAAGCCTACGTCAACTGGACCTAGAATGTCGTACGGATATATATCTATATGGACCTTTGTCCTTGTTTGGTGTAAGGAACCTACCAGCAAAGTTTTTAAATGTATTTTGAGACACCATATATATATATATATATATATATATATATATATATATGGCCTGACGTGCTTTTACCGATTAAGCCACAGAGGAGCGTTTCATTTAGCAAGGTCGATTTTACTGTTTTTAAACTACAATCCTCCATGATTTTCTCTCATACATTCATATCTTCTCGATGTGTATCCAAATGTAAACAAATGACGTCACACATTATTTTAAGACATTTTTTTTTAAATTTAAGCAAATGCTCTGTTTATAATCGGTAAATGCACGTCAGGCTATATTACGGTTGCGTATAGGATACAGGTTCGATTCCTGTCGGAGAACGCGTATTTTCGATGAAAATTTCTCGGATATTCAGGCCGGTAAATGTTGTTAATACTGTTTATTATAAAAAGGACAATTACTGAAATATTTGTATCTATAAAAAGAATGTATAAACATAAAAAAAATATGTCTTAAAATAATTGTCGGACTCTGTCCATTTCATATGTGACGTCTTTGTTTACATTTAGATAAGCATCGAGCAGATATGAATGTATGAGATAAAATCATGGAGAATTGTAGTTTAAATACATTAAGATCGATCTTGCTAACCGAAACCCTCTCCTAATGGTTCAATCGGTAAAAGCACGTCAGGCTATAGTATACAGGTTCGATTCCTGTCGGAGGACGCATATATAAATTTTTAGTTTAATATTGAAATGAATCTTTAGGTCTTGAGTCAAGTTTCGAAATATAGTTTTTTTTTTCTGTGTCGTTATGGAATCATTTTTTTAAATAATTATAATTTAAGGTCTATACATGTATCGATATATATATTTAAAATAAAAAATAAATATATATATAAAATAAATAGATAGATAGAAATAGATTGATTGATAGATAAGATATAATATGTATTTACATACCTATCTATCTATCTCTCTGTACATGCATGTGAGAGGGATTGAGAAAGATTGAGAGAGAGATCTGTAGTTATTATGATAGAGATTTACTAAACCTAGCTTACATGTGGCAGAAGACCAAATGTAAATACCTAGTGAGGATCGAACTCACTACTCATAGTATTTATCAAATTAAAACAAGCCTCTAACTATTATCCTATGGATTTTGCATTAATGCCTGGACATAGCGTTCTGTATAAAATATTTAGGAAGGCATTCAACTATGAATTCATTTATATTTATTACAAATTAGCTGACTGGACAGAATTAACTCTCTGGATTAAAGCCTTGCTAGATTAAATTATAAAAGTCATTTTTGTCGCCTTATGGACGTTTCTATTTTTGGAATCCTATTTTAACTCGTTAGATATTCTTGTCTTCTGTCAATGTCTTCTGCTAAGCGGGAGAAAATTACCTGATGTAATTCGTATGTGTACTGTACTCTTTTCTGTGAATTATCTATCTTAACAGTCAACAAATATAGATATTATATATTAACAAAATTAAGTAGTATGCTTTACGCTGTTGCTTCATTTTGTAGTTATATTGCAACTGCTCATGTTTATGAAAACAAATGCTGGGCAACTAGGATGATATATCTTTTACTATTGTTCAATTCATACAAAACCAAACAATAACAACCTTCTCGAGGTGGAGACTTAATCAAAAACGTTCTATATTGTAGATAACGTCCAACCCTAGAAGGGAAGAGCTTATAACTGGGGAAGCATCCTCTTGAAAACCTCGTGGTTCTTGTGAAGAGTCTGTCTGAATGGATCTTTCTTAAAATAGAATACAAAGGGTATGGGATGATTTGACTATGTATAGGTGACAGGTGGAATCTCCGATATAAATAACGGTAGATTAGATAGATGCTTGCGGTGATTAATCTGGGTGGGAAAAAAGTTTTTAAGGTGATAAATAATTCATCGTTTTATTGGCCACATAAACACAAAAAAAAAAAGCGGTTCTTGGGTATTTTTTTAATGAATATGGTCTTCTCTCATCCCACGGATTACAACGGAGATAAGAATGATTTAATTATGCATAGGTTGTATGGGGGGTTTTCAGTATAAATAACGATAGAGTAGAGAGAGGTTTTCTATGTTTCATTTGTGTGAAAGCGTGTGTAGATTAGAAAATTATCAATAGTCCACAAGGTCGCGTAGACACTTTGAACTCTGTCAAAACTGAAAAGTGGGGTTGAGCAACTGAAGTCCAAATATAGCACGAACCATCCATATTTGGTTTGATTTGACACTCGCAAAGATACAGCATTTTACTGTCTGGAACAGTAAAAGAAGGCCTTTTATTTATCCATAAAAATTTTTTAACAACGCATCTTATATATGAGTTTTTTATTTTGAGGTCTGGATAAAATATTAAAATTGAAAAGTTTAAAAAAAGAAGTAAAAAAGATAATTTTAAAGTAAAAAGTTTATACTGAGTTGAGAAATAGCCATAAACACATTTGATGATTATTAATATTATCTTGGTTTACAAGATTTTGACAATTAAAAACCTCTTTTTTAAAATTTATATGTTTATATATATATATATATATATATATATATATATATATATATATATATATAGCGATATAAATATATATATATATAAATTTAGTAATGACAATGTATTATTTTGGAAAAAAATGATTTAACTGATGGCCTAAATAGACGGCGATATTGGCGGTTGAATGTGTTCCTCAGTCAAAGAGATTTAAAAAATGGATACAAATCTCTCGTTGTTTGGAAACTTTATAAAAAAGATGGAATAGTATCTTCTACGTTTGGGTACATTACGCTTTGATGTGGGCAGACATTTTAAATCCAAGACACAAATGTCTTATAGGATTACGCGAGTGTAGAGAAGATTCCCTTAAACTAAACTCATTCTTTAAAAATCCTTTTTATACAACATGTTTCGAATACTGCAATTTGAATCTCCTAATCAAAGGCTAAAAGAATTGGCAGTTACTTTAACGAACCTGTGCTCCTCTAACTCTTGGGGAGTTTCTATATATCTTCTGGTCTCAATCCAAATGAATGCGCGCACCAAATTTCCATACTGATTGTGTCATATTCGTTTTATTCATATTCACATAGGAACTGTTCTGCTTTATTCTTATAATAATAATAATAATAATAATAATAATAATAATAATAATAATATGACAGAGTGGGCAAATATCTGCACTGGAAAATCTGCAACTTCTACGGGAAGAAAACAGAAAGAAACTGGTATGAACACCACCCAGACCCGGTTACGGAGATAGGACCTGTTACAATTCTATGGGATTACACAATACACACTGACAGAACAATCAAGGCCAACCGGCCAGATATTGTTATTAAAGACCACAAACAAAAACGGTGCCTCCTTATTGATATGGCAGTCCCTGCTGACTGCAATGTATCTTTGAAGATATTCAAAAAGTTGTCAAAGTACAAGGACCTTGAAATAGACATCTCGAAAATGTGGCATATGGGAACATCAACAATCCCTGTTGTAGTTGGAGCCCTAGGACTGGTTGGAAAAAGATTGCAGTAGACTAATTGAAGGGATTCCTGGAAGTCCATGCCTCAAGGAGATACAAAAAATTGTTCTGACAATACAGCCCACACCTTTACGAAGGGCTTTATCTATGTAATTAAATTTTTTTTTTGTTTTTTTTGGAAGTCACTTGTCATGACGCCATTTCTAACCTTTAGGTCCCTGGGCGGGACCCGGAAAGAAATGTGTAAACGCCAGAAATCAAAGAAAATAAATAAATAAAAATAATAATAATAATAATAATAATAATAATAATTAATTTGTTATTTTTGGAAAACGTCATGATTTATTTCTAACCTTAGGTGTTATTTTAGGTGGGACCCGGAAAGAAATGAGTACAAATCAGAAATCAAAGGAATTTATAAATGTACAATTACAGGAATATATTATACATATCCTTCTGACAAACCCAACGAATCAAAATATATTGTTCTACTCATCAAATCTATCACAACTACAATTGAAAAGAAGATTAAAATACAATGTGTTAGATCTTCTAAAACAATAACAGACTTAATTAATACGAAACAAAATAAGAATAAGTAAAAACATGAACGAGTAGTCTACTCTATCACCTGTAATAATTGCAGCAAGGAATACGTCGGAGCAACTTCAAGGAATTTAAACAAAAGATTATATGAACACAGAAGTCATTATTTACTAAACAATAAACCTACTTCAATACTTGCTCAACGATTCAAAGAAAATACAAACAAGCAGGTTTGTGTTTTGTTTTCTTGTGAGAGTTCCATGTAACCCGTTTGTGAAATCCTTGTCAGAGCAGCCTCCTACGAATTGTTGAAAAGTGTGCATCTGTTCCAGATTTTCATATCTGTTATCGATATTGTTGATATGATTCCGAGTTGAGTAGAACTACCTTTTAATTTGAGTCAGCGCTGGTATTGAAATCTTATTTAGTTAATCAGTCTGTCATTTCCGTCTTCAAGAAAAGAAAAAAAAAGAGAAAAAAAACAGATTGCATTTTGTTTTTTGACATGATCAGCAAATGAAACATTATTCATTATATCGGCATTCGAATGTAACGCTGAGAATTTCAACATGCAGCGCCTACAAAATGACTGTTTTCGCTGTTATGGCATCATTTCCTACCAGATTGCTTATTATTGGCTGTTGAATACTTAAGCAAAATCAATAGTACGACTGAAAATAGTGCCAATATAATCATCCTTTTGATTTATCATGAGAAAAAATGCGAAATATTAAAAGCATAAGTAAGAAACATGAGTAAATAAAAACAAATTTGTAATTATTAACCAAAAAAATATCAATTAGGAGTGATAAATTTTTTTTTTGGTTAAATATTGAATATAAAATGCAAACAAATGTTTATATATATATATATATATATATATATATATATATATATATATATATATATATATATATGTATGTGTGTGTGTGTGTGTGTGTGTGTGTGTGAAAATATATAGAAAATAGGAAGGAACTGGTTAGGTAAATAATCCAAAGTCCCTTAGTATTTTAGTTATTATTTTTAAAAAAATAGTGCTCGATACAAAAAGTAGAGCATAAATATAATTATTTATTTAAAATATGATTCCAAATCATGACATAAGAAGTCCCATGTTTCAAAACAAGAGCCGAAAACTTCAAATAATTATTTAAATTATTTAAATTAAATTGAGTTAAAATAAGCTCTGTTCCATCTTCAAGCGAAATTTTTTTTTTTTTTTTTTTGGAAAAACGTGTTTCGGAAATTTACGTGTTTTAAAAATTGAAATCAAAATTTCCATGGTAACAGCTAGGGCGAATTGTTTAAATTGGGTAGGCGGGTGTTGGGTGTTAATAATAAGTATCAGTATAGAGTTACTTTCGTAGATGTCAAGTCAGGGAAAGGTGGGGGTGTCTAAATTTTAAACGGAAGATGTATTAACCCTCGTCTAGTTTGCATGTCTATGGAGATTTATTTATTTTTTTATTTTATTTTTTATGAAAGGGATTTGTGCATAAAAAAAAAAAACTGTCGTAACGTTTGTTTTTTGACGACTTCATAAAGGGTTATCTTTTTTTAGGGTATTTAAACTATTTATTCCGGCTATGGATTATGAAGGGTGTTATATTGTATGCATGTTTTTAGTTAATTATTCAAATCATGAATCTGATGAGTGGGCTATGGATTAAACAAGTTATTATATTGTATGCTAGTTTTTAGCTAATTGTTCAAACCAAAAATCTGATGATTCCTACAAAAAACCGTTAATTCGTGTCTATTGTTTAATAGATTATTATTATTTAGAAACTTAATTATGTGCAATTTCTCATGGAGGCATAAAGGGCATGGGTCATCCCAGGTTTTACATGTTCTAGCCTTGTTAATAATTTTCCATTTAACTTTAAGTGTCCTATTTGTTTCCTTCAAATGCCAAAAATACCAAAAATATGCCAAAAATATCTAAATATTTTTGGCATTTGAAGGCATCATCAGATTTTTGGTTTGATTTTTTTATTTCAATTTTTAAAACACGTAAATTTCAGAAACACGTTATTCCAAAAAAAAAAAAATATTGCTTGAAGATGGAACAGAGCTTATTTTAACTCAATTTAATTTAAATAATTTAAATAATTATATTGAAGTTTTCGGCTCTTGTTTTGAAACATGGGACTTCTTATGTCGCGATTTGGAATCATATTTTTAAATAAATAATTATATATACATACATACATATATATATATATATATATATATATATATATATATATATATATATATATATAAATATATATATATATATATATATAATTTAAAGTAAAACAGTAAATTTTTTAAGGCTCCATTAGTTATAATTTTTTTTTCACCAGAAAATTTTATTTTCTCCGAATCTTTAGACTTCACTTTCCAAGATGAAACGAAAAATGAATTCAAAATTCACACTTTTGACGGGCAGTATTAAGCTTATATAAGCTGACATAGAAGATGATGAGGAGTAGTGTGAGGTATATGGTCGAATTTAAAGAGGGTAGGAAGAGTTTTTAAATTTATTTTATTTTTATTATATTATTTAATATTGTGTAGGTGTGGAGTCAGGATCAGATTCACACACACACGCACACACACGCACACACACACACACACACACACATATATATATATATATATATATATATATATATATATATATATATATATATATATATATATATATATATAGTTTATGCAAATTTAGGCAATCCGTATGGGTAGACCTGAGGAGGATGATATCCAGAGAGCTCAATGTAAAATTTAGAGCAGATATGTTTGAATAAAAAAGAAACGTTAAGATTCCATGTAATAAGCTATTTCTGCCATAACTTTTAACAGGTTTCTGGATCATCAGAGTTTACTTAAAAAAGCTGAAAGGAATTTCTTTTCATTTTTCATTTCAGCTTTTGGAAGTAAAGTCTGATGATCCAGAACCCTGTTAAAGGGGTTATGGTGAAATAGCTTATTACATGGAATCTTAACGTGGTCTGTTTTTATTCAAAAATAAATATATATATATATATATATATATATATATATATATGTGTGTGTGTGTGTGTGTGTGTTGTCCGAAATATACGCCCCCACCTACTTAATATCTGAGATAATGTGAATATTTACATGTATATATTGAATTTAATTTCGGCAACTAGTTTTGAATAATTGGTGATTTTTTTATGAGTTTCGCTCTGATATATTCTTAGTTAGATATTTATCTGAAAAGGATTCGCTCCCCATTTATGGGAATTATGAAATTATATTATGAAATAATTCTTTTTTCGTATATAATATTATGGAGTAATGTTTTTCTTCTTGATTTAATTCTAGTGGCCTTTGAAAAATAAATAGCGGTGACCTGAAGGTTCGAGAACAAGGCAACGTATGATTGCCCCGTAGCACGATAAATCATTCATCCTACAATCCTGGCGAAGACTTATGAACTTGATATGAAAGTTCAAAATTTTGTTGATGCGCACAATGAAGGTGATGCCTTCACAGTATTTTCCATTCAGTTTAATGTTCCTAGATCGATAATCCGAAGCAATATAAAGAAATGAAACAAAGAGTCATTGATTGCCAGAGAAAGTTAGTTTTTATGTAAATTAAAAGGGAACATTCATAGAGATGTTTCGAGGTATTCCCAACAAATAGGGAAGGATATTTTCAATGATGTATAGACCGCGGCATTGAATTTATCGACGAGGACAATGACTATATGCCATCAACGAGCAGCTCATTTCGTTGTTGTACAAGGAAAACTTGTTTGTTCATGGCTAAAAATAAGACCCCCTCACAAAAAATAAAAAACTGATTAGTTTAGGCTACAAGCCATGCAGACTGAAGGAGTGAATTTTTTATATTGCATGAGACCAAACTTGAATTATTTGATCATATGAACTTCCGGTATGTATGGATGAAATCGAACTGATAATCTCTATACAATTAATAATGGTTCCGGGAGTAATATGCTTTGGGGATTTTTCGATACTTCGGGACCAGAAGAACTAGTGAGAGTTCAATTTAACATGGATAAGGAACGGTGTTTGGGAATTCTTAAAAACAATACACACGAACTCTGTACTTGGGACGTCACTTTACTTTTCCACAGGAAATTGACACGACACGAATTTTTACGAAATACTTAGATGAAGACATTGTAAGACATTGACATACCCCGAAAAAATACTAACGTCTGTCCCCTTTGTAAATTTATAGGTCTATATGAAAAAAAATAGGAGACAGATATCTTTCCAATTTAGAGATACTTGAAATTATTGCGAGCAAAGTATAGAGCAACATTACCTGTCAGTATGTCTATCTTGTAAAGAACTATAAAAATATTTAAAGACAATAATCAAGAATAATAATTACTGATTACTAATCATTACTAATGATTACTGAGGGGAGAAGCGCAATAATTCTGACGTATGCTAAATGATTGTTAGCTGATTTTTAGTATTATTGCTTGACATTGTAATAACATTTTAGTTTGATCATAACTGCACATTCTATCAAAATCCTTATTTCAACATGTGTGTAAAAAGCACAAAATAGTACTATTGAAACATTTTGGGAGATTACAGCATTATTCATAATTCTAGCAGAGGGGGTGAATAATTCTGATACCAAATCTGTGTCGACATATGTGTGTGTCTATGTATTCTGAAACCCGGTGGAAACAGCAAAATGCATAATCTTAATATCAACGCGATATACCGAGAAGCTGATTTACTAAGCGCAGCTTAGATGTGGCCCAAATCCGAAAGTATGAGGAATACTGTGAGGAATGAACGCACTACTGAGTCATTATTGTACTAACAAGATAAGTTTGGTAACCATTCCCAACGATATACCCAGACATGTGCAGTGGAAGAAAAATAAACTTTGAAAATTGGAGACCGAGTTCAATTCGATATACCGTGAAAGTTAAACATTTCGACAAACAGCTGAAGAAGGCCGGAGACCAAAACGGCAGGAACACTGTAATCGGAAGCATAACGATAAATTATCGTAGACATTAGACGGTATTTATCTATCAATATTTTCAATCATTTCACTCCAACCAACATGATGAAGCCAGGGGATTACAGTGTGAAAGAATCCAAGAAAAAAAATTATTCAAGAGAGCGACCAATAAAAGAAGCTGAAACAGATGACAGTAAATTAATAGTGTGGGGGAAGGTTGGGTGATCGATCTATCTATCTATCTATCTATCTATCTATCTATCTATCTCAGTGTGTTTATATCTATCTATCTATCTATCGATCTATTTATCCATCTCAGTGTGTTTATATCTATCTATCTATCTATCTATCTATCTAACTATCTATCTATATATGTGTCATGCATAAGATTTGTGTATATATATATATATATATATATATATATATATATATATATATATATATATATATATATATATATATATATATATATAATCAAATTTAGATTAATCTTTACTTTTCTATTTCTTCTTTTTTTTTTACTTTTGCTTCCCAGCTACCTATATTTTTATATCTCGGTATTGATTGACTGAAAGTTGAGATGTCGCACCTATTTACTTTCTTCATTTTGAAATCCAAATATATTCCTCTTCCATTAAATGCTCATTAATGATCAATATAATACCTTTTTGCGCTTGTACACATTTTCATGTGAAGAGACTTTCTTTAAATAGTCCATCATATATCTGAATTAATTAACAAAAATTCAGATGAAATGAGAAAATCTATTAATGAAATGTAAATAGAACATCAGTTCGTAATTAAAGACATCTGCTCATTAGAGAGACATCGATTAAAATAATTTGACGGTAATTGGAAATGTCATCACCTCATATCGTCATTTCTAACTGTTAATTCATACGTTAAAGATTTTTATAATTACACTACGGTATTTAAATTTTCAATGCAGATGTAGAAAAAAACTGTTGCGTTTATCATTGCAATTCTATGAAGATTATTTACTTGCTTTATAACTATTTAATCAAATAATTATCTTATTTTGAAGTAATGAGACAGATCAGGTAATAGAATGTTCCAGAGCTGTACATTGACAGGCATGCACAGTTAATGGTAATTAGAATCCAAATATGTTGATTTCAATCTTCATTGGGGAATGGCTGCCAAATACTTTCTTTTCCCCTTTTTATAGGCAGAAGCATAGAAATTGAAACAGATTTTTTCTTAGCAAATAAAGTAGATCGGTTTGCAATTTCACCTGACTCAGTCCCGACCTATATTGTTTTGAAGTCAGAACGCTGCGTTCCATTGTCCGAACTTGCTTTCGTATGTGACGCCAATTCTTAGTTCTGTAAGAATTTTGGTATATTACTGTTGATTCTTTTTGTTATATTCTTTTTTCGTTTTTTCCTTTCTTTTCTGTCTATTGTTATTGCAGATTCTGTCAGTTATGTTTCTTGGACAGTTCTGCTATTTGATATTTTCATTTGACCATCGCTGCTTACTTCACAAACTGACTGAACGTTTCTGAATAGGCTTCAATCTATCTACACGTCTCTGAAAATTTTCTCAGAGTTTGAAACGATTTATCTTTTTTCTGGAATCTTTCTATGATTGCGACAATAACAATGCTATTAGGATTATATTTCTCGCAAACAATTCAAGCTTACCACCGCAACCCCCAGACATATGTGGTATAAGTTTCTTTTTTTCTTCAGAGTCCATCTTTTACAATTACAAATCTACCATTCGTCTATGCATTGAATAGTGTTGCCATATCTGGTCTGGTGCTCCGGCTATACACCTCGGGATTCTTGAAAACATGCAAAGAAAGATCTGTAATGTAACCGACCCTGACCAAGCATCTAGAAATCAGTCACTTTAGCATCGATGTAACGTGTCTCCCACGTGTCTTTTCTTTGTTTCCCCTGGTGAGCGACTATATGAATTTAATCATGCTACTAGATTGGAAACTAGGTCCCAACATTTTATTGTTGAATTAGGTACATGTAACAACTATTCTACTCCAACAGTTTCTTTCTCGCACCTCCAGCCTGTGGAAATCCCTTCCGTTTTCTTGCTTCACTGATAACTACAATCTTCAAAAATGTAAATGCAACGTCAATCGCCATCTTTTATCTTCTTGAACACCGGTAATATTTTATCCTTTCCCCGGACACTCCCTATACACAGTCGTTTCTGTCAGCTTCACTCTGTTTATCACCCTGCGTACTAAGTGGCATTCCCATCTTGATAGGTGCGAAACTATTTTTAAAAAAATAAGAAGAAAAATAATTTTTTTAAAGCCGGTCGAGCATTGGTACAATCTAATGAGCGTTCAAAGGATTTAATCTCAAAAACTTTGCCAGATTATATGACAGAAAACACTCACAGATACATCAGTGAGTAAAGTTAATTTAAATTTTACCAGAAATATAGGAAATTACTTTTCTCAGGGGTGGTGGGGAAGATGTAAATGGCAAATGGTAAAGGAACAAAGTAGTGGATTATAAGCAAGTATAGAATATGAATTCGTAATGACCACGGACAAAAATAGAACGGTTAGGAAATATTAATTTATTTGAGAATATTATAAGAAATCGAAAACATGATAATTCTTTCCAAAATAGAAACTGTTGGGACCAAGTTACTGGTTAAAAAATAACAAAACAAGAGGTTGCAGATAAATAGTTTATTGAACAGTAAATACAACGGAAGTGTGTTACATGACTTGGGAGTGTGCGTCGGTTGACCAGCGTTCAGTCTAACTACTGTTAATATTTAATATCCCTCCCCCCCCACACACACGAGAGATGCATGTAGCACAAGGCCAAGTTTACTGTGATTTTTCCGAGCTCGTAGGCTCGGCCAAAAAATATACCCTTTGAATCCACCTAGACGGTTTCAGGGTCTGTCTACCTCCCCGGACGAAACTTTGCTCTTCGGTAAAGCTTCGTCCGAGTTCCTCTCTGCCGAGGTAGAGTGTTCGACCGATGAGCAGTCTAGCACTGTTATATTTAACAGTCCCTCAAAAAGGAATGAATGTGGCACAAGGTCGAGTTTAACGTGGCTTTCTCCGAGCCCGTAGGCTCGGCCAAATGTATTCCCTTTGAACCCGCCTAGACGAGTTCAGGGACTGTCTACCCGGACGAAACGTTGCCCTTCGGCAAAGCCTCACCCGAGTTCCTCTCTGCCGAAGCAGAGAGTTTGACAGTTGAACAGTCTAACACTGTTCCTTCCGAGGTTTACTTTCCTAGTACCTTATAGTAAGTGGAAGAGTCCACATTAGAAGGAGCACATCACAACAGAAACTATGATCTGAAATTGGAATGAAAACAATGTTGACACATAAAATGAATACAATTAACAGGAAAGCATTTATAGAAAAGGTACAGGGAAACAATCTTAAAGCGGTGGGAAAGTGGTTGAAGGCGAGCTGTAAGATCAAGACCAATAATATTGCTGATTCTTCTTTGGATATTATCAAAGAGCTCAATACTACTCAATATTACTCAAGGTAAATAAAAGGAGCACTGGACCATATGTGGCAGCAATTACCCAGACATGGACGAGTGGTAGAGGTATAGGTGTATAGGATAGATTCTGGAGGGAAAAATTGCCTTTAACGACACAGTGAACCAACTTTCTTAGTAGCCGTTCAAGCAATAGATTCAGTAAAGTCTATGCAATTTACGTTCATTTGTTAAATTTTATTACCATTAGCCCTGTCCTCATTTTAATTGTTTTGTGATATAATTTCAGAATGTGGAATTAACAAGTAATACACATTTCCAACAACTCTTTATTGATCAGCTATGACAAATTTAGTAGAGTATATAAGGAAAATACGCTCGATCGTACTTTTGTAAAATACTGCAAGATGCTAAAAAAAACATACCAGAGTCTTAACTTAAGAACTGGAACAATGTTCTTGCATAACCTTGTCAGAGCTAGACTATCGTAACGATCAAAACTTCAAGCCGATAATCTGAAATAAATAAATACGGCTTAAGAGATAAACGGAACGTCTACTCAAACTAAAAATAAAGTTTATGGTGATAATTATCAGTTATATATAATTGTTTATGTTTAATGATTAATAAAGACATCAAGCTAAGGAAATAGTGTGATCTTGAAGAGGATTGCTCTTCAACGAAAAATTAAGGATATTAAGAAGATATTGACTTTCCTCACACCTTTAAACAAAAGGTTAGAAAGGAATCCCCAATCCGTATTAGAACGGTTGATAGGATTTACAGGACTTGGAAAAAACAAAACAATTTTCCATTTTAAGAAATGAAGTTTTTAGAGGAGGGCTTCAATTTACAGTACAAATAACTGTTCTATCGAATGTTTCCTTAAAAGAACTATTTGTATACAGATGGAAAATCAATTCAGCAAGTACACGAAAATATGGACTCAAAACGAGGATGCGACATCACGGGGAATTTCTTCAAAGAGTAAGTCTAAGAGTACAGAAACTATAACAAATGTAATGGGCATTGTCCCTGAAAAAAAAAACTACAAGAAAGGAAGTTAGTAACGGATATCGTGAAATAAGAATTTAAAAACAGAAAACAGAAGACCGAAGATGTGAATCCGAAGTCATATTGTGATAGCCACAGTTATCCTCTAAATGCTAAAGAAAGACACAAGAAAAATTAATTACAAAGAGCGCTGAACAGCTATATCATATCAATCCTTCTACATAGTGGGGGTGTTTGATAATTCCCTCACAGATCATGGTGTAGCTTAACCAAAGGATGCTGAGAAAATATTGCTAATCAGTCATTTCTAATCCACCGAGGAACGCCCTATCTACGGCTACAGTGATTGTGTTGCATTGTGTCGTGATTTAGCGGAATTTTTCTTTTGCAATTATTGTTCCATCTTCGCATTGGCTACGACATTTGTTACACATTTGGCTGTAGGCAACCAATACTTTACGGCTATTTTTTTTAATCGGTTTCACCCCATGCAAGGCAGTAAAGCCGCTAAGACACAATGGGTTACAAGGTGTGGAATAATTAAGAACAGAAACGTCGATGATGAGCGTGAATAGTGATAAGTAATCAGGAGGACAGTAGCGATTGAAATGTTATTTAATTTTTTTTTTTTTTCAGATTAAAGTTGGCTGGAAAGCATGGAGCCCGAAGTGAGTTTCCCAAGGGAAAATTGTGGGAAAATAAACTGTTAGCATAGAAATTACGGTTTCATCGAGCCAGCTCAAATGTCAATTGACGATATCTTGGCACCAGTCTGGTAATTCTAGGTACCATAACGAAGAACTCATCCAAACAATTACCAGGAAAGTATTTATAGAAAAGGTACAGGGAAGCAATCTTACGCCGGTGGCGAGCTGCAAGATCAAGACCAATAATATTGATGATTCTTCTTTTAATATTATCAAAGAGCTCAATACAACTCAACATTACTCAAGGTAAATAAAAAGAGCACTGGACTATATGTGGCAGCAATTACCCAGGCATGGACGAATGGTAAATGTATAGATATATAGGATAGATTCTGGAGGGACAAATTGCCTTGTACGGCACAGTGAACCAACTTAGCAGCTGTCCAAGCAATAGATTCAGCATAGTCTATCCCATTTACGTTCATTTGCTAAATTGTATTACCATCAGTCCTGTCCTCATTTTAACCTTTTGTGATATTTATTATTCTATTTATGATTTGTCATATTCATTTATTGATACAGTTGACGTATTTCCCTATTTTAGGCAATGTTACTTTCCATTGATCTAAACGCATTAAATTTTCTTCGATTGTGCGTGACCATTAGCGTCAACGGCATACTGACATTTATTAAGCATCTCTTCTTCTTTTTTTATGTGGAAACGTTTTATCAAATTAAATGAATGTAAATAATTTAGAAGGTGATGATTGGTCGATGATGCAAGATGTGGTAAATATGGCAGTTGGGGTAGAACAGACCAACAGAATTCTAAAATTTCTCCCGTAATATTTTTGTTGTAAGTGGCTTTCATTTGTCATGAAGAACATTTTTAATATTTAGGAATCCCGGGAGCTTTTCAATCAAAATGATACTTACACGTTCTAGCTGCTGAACGTAAACATGTACATTTACTCTTTCATGGCGTTTTATTATCTCCAAAAGTAAGAGGACTACGCACACGATATTAACTTTCTTACGTTCTGCTCTCCTTTAGGGATCTCTTGTAGAGATGTTTTCTTATCAGTCTCATGAACATTGCGATGAACATTGTCATACTTAACCTATTTTTAATCACCTGCTATTATATATTTAACGAATGGTTGTTTAATGATGATACATTTGTCATTTCAATTGGTTTTCCCAAAAAGAAATTACTTATGACTCGGACTAAAAGCTAAATAAATTATTGGGTTATTTCAAATAATGATAACGCTTAAAGTTATCTCATGAATCATTTCTCAGCTGAGGCCATATACAGTCTGATTATTAAATCTGAAAGTTAATTAAGAAGCCTATTTAAGAAAGAAAAGATATACTTATGAAAAATTATTAATGGCTTCATTGATTTTGTTTTCTACAGAATAACGTAACGAAAAAATCTCTCAGATTTACTCATGAACTGATAATTCAAATTTTCAGTAGGACAAATTCAGATAAAGCTCTGAACAAATCACTATGTTTTGTAGCTCTAAACAATATTTGTCCCCTTTATATCCCACCCCTTCTTTGCTTTACCATCCATTTATACAAACTTTTTAGGGAGGTAACTCTCTGTTTTCCTCCGAGTTTCTAGACGTCACTGTGTTCTTTGTGTTTGAAATTCTCCAAGTCGTATTGCTTCCTAGAAATTACTGCAACACTGAATAAAAGTAATTGTGTCAATTCTGTTTTCATTTTAATTGTACATTATTTGCTGTCAGTAAGTCCCATGGATGGCAGAAAATGGTTTGAGAGATATATAGGAACAATACAACCTTTATTAAGAGTAACAAAGGACAGGAAATAGTGGAGAGCTACAATCGCCTAGGTCCTGAGGGGATACTGAGCACGTAAAAAAGAGAAGAACTTGTTATTATATTATTCTCAATGTTCTTCTGTAGAACGACATCTGTTGTCGCCTGTTTCCTTTTCATATCTGGAAATTACTAATCATTTCAACACTTCTTTGTTTCAAACGGCATATTCATACTTGAACCAATTGGCGGGGTTTGGTAATTATCCTTCATACGACTATATAGTTATATTTAGTGAATATGAGAGATTATACTAAATATGAAACTGCCAATGTGAAATTTTAATGAACATACCTTCACGATGCATGCCTTTTCCCGTTAGTTTCTCAAGTTTATCACGACAGATTTGCGTTCGCTTCGTAGCTAGGAATAGATGCATATTTCTCTCCCACACTTTTAATTAGTGCTGGAAGTCGTTTAACAAATGTCAAAAACTTATTTCCAAGACCATATATTTCTCCCGAACCGGATGACGAGTGCGTGTAAATCATAGTAAGTAAATTTTATATTTATTTTTCGTTTTAAACTATTAGTGGATTGTGTAATTATTGAATGGCTTTTTAGTTTTTGCACCTGCAAAACAAAACTAACTTTAATCGTCTTAGCGAGATTTGTGTGCAGTTTCAGCACCATGACTGATGCAAACCTTCAAGAGAGTAACTAATTACTTCTTTCCGATCTATCATTTTCCGCTCACAAGAAGTGAAACGATCATATCCAATCAATTACTAGGTCTGCTACTAGAAAGGATGTTTCATTCTTTCTTTCTAAACGATTTTGCTTTAACTCACAAGAATCTATGCTATATCTCCTATTCCCATGTGCACTGAAGTTTGCTGCCACATCTGGTCCGGTGGTTCTATGTATCTACAGATTCTTGACAAGATTCAAACAGGAATCCGTAGTGTTATTGAAGGTGACCTGGCATCTCGGATTTAGTCACTTTCCCACCGGAGCAACGTGACTTTATTGTCTTTCTTTATAAATATTTTGATGGTATGTTTCTCTTTAGAACCCTGACATGATGTTTTTTTAAGCGCAGTAATCGATTGCCAGTCCGGTCCCACCCTTTTATTACTGAGATTTTCTACATGCAATCATTATTTATATACTAGCAATTTCTTCTGGATTCTTGCTTTCTTTTCAATTACAATTTCCAAAAAATCAAATGCAACGCCAATCATCCTGTTTTCTCTGTCTGAATCCTGTTCTTTTATTATCCTTTCTCCTCAGATTCTTTTAATCTCATTAACCCGTTGCGTTTCAGTGGCGTTATCACTTTGCTTAGCGGAGAAATGATTAAAAACATGTTTTATTAGTTTATTTTCCAATATGGTAATGTATATACTGCTAGTAATAATTTTCGACCATTCAGTATTAGGTCACTGTGACTAACACTAAAAAATGGACACGATTTATAAGGTCTACATTGTCTTGCTAATATCGATTTATTAATGTATCAGGAGTTCTGAAAAAGATATGATGAAAAGGAAAAAATATAACAAAATTGCACCTGTTTTACATGAGTAATTAATAAAGATATGTGTATATGCTACTAAAAGTTCAGTTAATAGAATCTTATGTGTGACAGAAATTAGTTCATAATTAGTGAATATTCATTGTGCCTGTGAGTTATAGAGTGTCTTTTGGAGTGAAACAGCCTGAGAAGAATAGTTGAAGCAAAACAACCGTTTTCCCATTGATTTCGCCCTTTCTTTGGCGTGAACCGAATAGAAAAGCCTTCATGTTGAACATATACGGATGAAAAGATTAGCATGGTAAAAAACCACAACCACGATTCTGTTTGTTCCCAAAAATCCTTTCCTATCAGTTGCATTTGTTTAACACCTCCAAAGACGATGCAATGAAAACATATTTACATAAATCTCTTCTTAATGTAAAAATGCAAACATTCGGTCAAATTCACGAACGCGGTTCCAAAGAAGCTTATTCTCATAAGGCCAAAGAATCTGTGACTCAGTATTAAGTGCTCTTTATAACCTTTCGTTTCTTTATGATTTTTATTGCTCATGCTATCACGCTCCGTCCGACCTTCTAAGTAGTTAAGATGCATATCTTGTCCTTGCGTGCAAGCGGCGGAGATTACATGACAGTTTACACATGCATTACATAGCAATAATATTTTATTTCAGGGCCTTTTCGAAAAAAGCATTTGGTTTTTATATTTAGCCTGCAGTCTATAAATTTTGCTTTTAAAGATAATACTATCAGCTATGATAGTTTTAAAAGAACAACGTTAATAAATGACAAATGGCGTGGCGGGGCGCAGTAATGGTAGAGAAAATAGCCACAAACATTGCACAATAGAGAAATAAGTAAAAGAATATATAATTCTAAAGCAAAACCAAGGTGACCGACCGTTTCAGAATAAGGAATTACTGACTATATCAATTCCAGATTGAGTGGCAGTTTGATTGAAGACATCTTAAATTTTAAGATTAGTCACATAACCAATATGTATGTGCACACTAGTTTCTCATTTACCTGGAAGTGATTGCAATGTTCGCCCTGAAACAATGTGTATATATACAGTAGCAGCCAAAATATAAGGAACGGAAACAACAAAGACATAAATATGTGTATTACTTAAAAAGTAATGCATGATTAGCAATGAAATTTTTACCGAATAAAGATTAGGGTGTAATGCATAAATATTATACAAAGTCACAAAAATTTCCATAATAGTTTCTTTTCTTTTTTTTTGTGATTTCTCGTCAACGGAGGCTTCGATACAGGTTTGATTGTTGTTGCTATTTCCCTCAGACACCGACACCGAGTACTTTTAGACACAGTAGGATCCCCAATGCGACTGAAAAGCTCTTGACTGGTAAGTCCAGGGTTATTCGTGGCCTCTCGTTTAAGTCGTGACATGAGACGACGTGAAATAACCCTCAGCTTGCCTTTATCTGCCCTTTTACGTACTTGTGTAGGGTTGGCGGTGAACTTTTTCACTGTTTGATGACACTTCCCTATCATTTTAGAAATTTCTAGGGTAGTTTCTGAGGTGATATTTTTCTTTTCAGCATTACTTAAACTGCTTTTATGGCCCATCTTTTCACTAAATTCTTACAGTTTTCTAATAATTTGGCACGCTCAAATCACCGTGCTGATAACAAATATGGCGCCAGTTTGTTTACGTTGCTCAGATCAGTACAAAAATTTCAGTGATTACGCAGGTTAGGGTTGCCAACATGGTGTGAAAATTTTGTGTGAATTGATTGGATGGTTTTTGAAATATTATAAAAAAGTTATTTCGATAATAATATGGCACGCAGTGTATTATAGGTATTAGTAAAGGCAGAAGAAATGTTTCAAGTTCATGATGACAGAATGCATAGTTGTTAACTAAAGGTAAGTTACCTTTACCTAAGTCCGAATGCAAATCATCGATATCAAATTCAAACAAATATAATCGAAATTTAAATATCTGGGAAGGGTTTTAAGAGAAAACGGAAATCTGAAGGGGTATTGGGATAGCCAATCCAAAAGCTAATGTTTGTAGTAAATGTCTTCTTCTATAGTAAAGAGTAATGGACGATCTCTTCAAATATGAAGAGGAGATTTGACGCAAAAAACGGGGTTCTACAGAAGGTTGCCGTGGACTGAACATGTGAGCAACGACGAAGTTATGGGGAAGATGGAAACAAAAAGGTAACTAACATATATATCAGGTAGAGACAGTTTAGGTCTCGCGTGCACATAATGAATAAGGAGGACTTTCAAAATCTATACTCACCCGATAGAGGGCAAGAAAAACAGAAGAAAACAAGGCATTACGTAATTAGTGAATTTGGGTAAATAGATGGTGGAACAGGGCTTAAGTGAAATAGCAGAAAGATCAACTTTATTAATAGCTACAAAGTACAGGATGTAGTGGAGAGCCATAGTTACCTCAATCCTGAGGGTATATAGCACAAAAAAGAATATCCGTGACCGTGGTATACAAACGCCATTATAGAATGAACAGAACAAAATAACTGAAAGAAAGGAATGACAAACATAGGTTGTTCTCAAATGATTTTTTCTTATACTGTTATGCCAGAAAAAATATGCCTATATATATATATATATATATATATATATATATATATATATACACCATTATTTTTCCGACAGTGATATTGTGACATATGAGTACAGCAAACAATACAAAAGGTCGGGAGAGTCTTACTTGTAATATTTCTTGAAGGGATAACATTCAGGCCGGAGGTATCAACTAAGAAAATGTTCTCCCTATTATAGTTGGCTTCTGACATTTTCTTTGTCCACGGCCTACATATCATGCCTTTATGCGTGCTAAATAACAACTGAAGTGTTTTGTCACCCTACGAATTGACTTCATCCAACGGCCGTCACATGACGCTCGTGAATAATTCTTAACCAAATCTGATAATCTCCATGTGCATCGACACATATATATATATAACAGTTTCTACAGGCTATAAGAAGCTCTTTTTGCGTTTCGACCTTTTCCAAGAATGAGAAAAATGCTCGACTGTGTGACGATTTCGCGCAAGACCATGTATAAAATTTATAGTAGTCGCTGGTCAAAAGCGAAAAATATTTACATAAGTAATAAAATCCTGATTCTACCGTTAGATGTTGAGCATTTTTGCCTAATCTATGTCTGGGTAATTTCATACATAAGCAAAGATTATTCAGGACTTCAGTAATGGTACCAACATTCATACTCTGTCTTCAATCTTCAAAGATCATTCAAGAACTATCACATGTGTGCGTGTGTGTGCTTTGAACTTTAAAAATATTTAAAAAATGCAGGAATTCCATGAAGTTCTGAGTCGTGCTATCGTCGTTGGATATTATGTATATTCATTAACATAATATATATATATATATATATATATATATATATATATATATATATATATATATATATAAATAGAAATATATATATATATAGTAAAAAAAAGAACAGTAAGATATATATTCCGGTGTTCTTATTGATATTTTTATTTTCACAAAACATAAATTACAGAACATAAATATTATAACATTATAGAAAATACAAACTTATATTTGATATGTAATAATAATTTTTAAATAAATTAATTCCATTACATTTATTTGTTTTAAAAAGAAATATCGTCTATTAGTAATTAAGTGTAAAAATGATAATTTGATATTTTAGTCCAATCTATCGTATTCTATCCCAAATACCCCTTTTTTGAAAGAAACTTTATGCATACAAGTACGAATTTAACGTGACAAAATGCCGAAAAATTTTGTCGTTGAACGGAACTCATAATTCGGTGAAAAATGCACCCCTACCCTTCCTAGACTTACCCTCTTTTTGAACATAACTCATAATTGATAGAATAATAGTTAATAAAAATGAACACGGTACGGTCCCCGTCTAAATGATTGGATTTCTCTGTATCCTTCGAAACAAAAATTATGAAATGTATGAGCTTTTAAATTAAAAAAAAAATAATATATTATTCCAAAATTCGCTTGAAGATGAAATAGAACTAATGCTTTTAATTTTAATTATATAATTAAATTTGAAGTTTTTAGCTTTGGCTTTTGAAACATGGTAATTCCTGTGTAGCGAAGAAACCATAATTTTTTATGAAATGCATTATACGTACGAATTATCAGTTAATTTCATACACAGTATCGACATAATTGTTACATTTAATTACTAGTTATTGTTGTGACATTATTACTGACTATGATTTATTAATTCTACTTCATAACAGATAAGACACTACATACACACACACATATATATATATATATATACATATATATATATATATATATATATATATATATATATATATATATATATATATGAAATTAATCCCTCCTAAACTCTACCATGTCTCTTTAACTATCCCTCTTACAATCTCTGTGAAATTACAAAACTTGACACTACCCATCAATTTTAATTTCATTTTTCGTTTCATTTCATTTTTCGTTTCATTTAATTTTTTGGAAGTGCTATCTGATGATCCGGAATCTTTTAAAGGGCTCTGTTGAAATAAATTATTATAATGGTACCCTGTTTATATTATATATATATATATATATATATATATATATATATATATATATATATATATATATATATATATATATATGTGTGTGTGTGTTTGTATTGTAATTGTATATTTGGGCAATAATCCCACTTTTATACATGTTTTATTACAAACAACACTCAAGATACTACCGTTAAAATTTTATTTAATTTTTCCTGTCTTCTCAATATTTTCCAATTATGTAGAAATTGTCCAACTGCTCTGTATATCCGAGCCTTTTTATTTACACCTATAGACATTACCAAGCATGAATTTAATTTTAACTGAATGCAATCATTTTTATGTACCTATTGTATAAAAGTATAGACAAAAGCACTCGCTCATACAGAACATTGGGACGATTTCTACATAATTTCTTCTCAGAAAAGAAGTACATTATAAGAAGATTAAATAAATTAAATATTAAAGCAGTACATTGCCATCGTTTACTTCGTCCAGACGGGCTTAAACACAATTTCAAGAACATAGAATTAATATATAACGCAATAAATCAAGCCTTACCGGCATTTCTCACCCACAAAAGACAGACGTGCTAGCAACGTTGAGGTCTCACACTTATATATACACACTCCCATCACACACACTGCCAAAGAACAACAGATAACATATACTTAATGCACACATCTAATTCCCAGCAACGAATAAAACTGTGAAAATGACCAAGGAGGGAATTCTTATAATCAGGAATCTCCCATCCTCTATTTTAAAAACAATGTAAAAATGGCTTTTGACCAACACATCACTGACGAAAATTAACGATGAAAAAACACATGAAAACTACAGATAAATTTCACTATCTTCAGAAACAGTCATTCACTCCTATAGTTCACTGCTATTAACAAACATGTTTTTTTTTCTCTCTCTCCTGATGATGGCCATGCTGGCCGAAACTAGTCGAGGAACAGAATTGAAATAATAAAAAAAATATTAATATAAAACCCAGTGTGCCTGAAAACTTTAAAAAAAAATTATTTTTTTAATATTTTTAGGCTCAAAGCACGCACACACACACACACATACACACACACACACACACACACACACACACACTTATATATACAGTGCTGTTCGATAAAAGTGACTCACCTGATTTTTTTTTTTTTTTACTAAATGTTCTCTTCTCCGATGAAACGAAAGTTGAGATAAATTCAAAGGATAAGTGATCTAAAATCCGAAGAAGAAGCTTTGAAAGCTCTTTGAATTTAGCAGTAAGTACTGTCAAGATTCCGTTCAGTATAATGTTCTGGAGATGTTTTTCTTTTCATGGAACTGGTTTTTTAAAACCCATTGAAAAGACTCTCAGGAGCGAGCAGTACAAGAGAATCAGAGTCTTGTCTGCTCCCTTCTGCTGAAAGGGTGCAAATCGACACCCCACAAACACAAGCACATTTTTTTTGCAGGATAATGCTCTCTGTCACAAATCAAAATTGATGAAGGAATATTTTGATGAGAAGCAAGTGAGTGTTATGACATGGCCGCCCCAATCTCCTGACCGCAACCCCATAGAAAATTTATGGAGCATTATGAAGTACAGACTCTCGAGAAATCAGTTGAGCAAACTGCTCCATACACTTGTCCAATGCATTTCGAAAATTACTTGAATACTGTCATCACGTTGTCATCGAAAGAAAGCTGAATAAACAAACAAGCAAACACATGTATATATATATATATATATATATATATATATATATATATGTGTGTGTGTGTGTGTGTGTGTGTGTGTGTGTGTCTGTGTGTGTCTGTGTTTCTCTGTGTGTGTCTTTGCGTTAATTTTCAAATATTTTAATAGTCTTTCTTCGATTGAACTTAACTTGTGATTATTTGAAAATAATCCATGGAGATGGTCAGGAAAGGTTTTGTTAAACAAACACAAAAATAAAATAATTATAGTCTCTAGGTTGTGTCGATGCAAAGGTGATTGAGATAATCTGACCACAATTGAGTGAGTTACTGTTGAGAGAAGGATATCTTTGATACCGTCACATTTCCAATGAACGAGACAGCGCATGAGTGAGATAACATAAAAGTTTTCTCTTTTTTTTTAACAAAACACCTCATAAGGCTAGTCTTTCATACCAGCCCGTGACGAGACTTGACTCAAATCTACTTCGGGTGCTTGAATTTGGCAGAGACGAAATTGTAGAGAACAGATGGCATTTTTTTTAAAAAATGATTTCAAAACTCCAAGGAAAAGTCCACATGCACTGTTACATTAGAACATGCACATAGCCACTACAAAACTGTACATCCTGTTTCAAAGATAAAAAAAAAATATATATATATATTTAACTTTTCATCAGGTGGGGAATCACGATGCTACTAAAATATTTTATTCCGGAATTCAATTAAGGAAGCACATGTTCCACTTCCGTCATTGGAAGGTTTCCCATAAAAGGTAAAAAAAAAAATATTTTACATATGGAGAAAGAAAGGAAGCTAAGTGATTAGTAACAGCGAGAGAGAGAAGAGAAATAAGAGGAAAAGTCAAAGAAAAGGAAAATAAAATTTGAAAAAAGGGGGAGGGGGTGAGATATACTAAGAAGAGACAAATGCAAGAGGGCTCAATACAAAGTAGAGCAAAATTTAAAGAAGGAAGGGCGAAAGCGATGTTAGGTAGTATATTTGGTATTTAATAGCTGAATACCTTCAGGAAAAAAATAATATATGATGGTGGCATGATATTTACGGTCTCTTGAATGGCATCGATAATAGCACAGTTATGTAATGTCTGGGCTATTATTCAATGGTATATGAAGTTTTGTTCATATACAGGGTAACGCCCTTTTGTATTGATTAACATTGATTGAATAAAAAATATCATTAGTTTAAGATGGCTTAAGATTAACTATGGCTTTAGTGTTCGGGAATAGTGAAATTTTAAGTGAAGATCGATAGGACAACGTGAAGCAATTGAGTGGTCATAACGATTATCAGACTTAACGCAAGCAGACATCTTGTTGGGTGTACTCAAAGATCTTGTTTTCAGGCTCAAACCGCAAACAATTCCTGAATTAATAAAATCAATTTCTGATAGATTTTCTGAAACTAATGAAGAAATGTGCGAAATGTTTAGCGGAATTCTTGATAATACGTTTGAGCTTTGTATTGAACATGAAGTGGGGAATTTTAAACATATTAAAAAGTTCGTTAATCGTAACAAATGTATGTTGATATGACGGTATTGATGAATTTTCTTAAACAACTGAAATTTATTTTTGTTCAATAAAAGTTAATAAGTAAAAACCGCTTTACTTTTCCCGCGTTCTGTATACTCTTAGTTCGCCGTAATAATATTGAGAATTGTTAGTCAAGCGTACTAATATCTGTAATATTAATAGTAATCAGTTATATAATTGTTAACAGCAGAATCGTATACGCCACTCGAAATTCAACACTAGTAGATATAAATAAAAAAAATAACCAATTTTAATATATTCTCGTTGGAAGTAGATAAATTTAAATGAAACGCCTCATTTGTACCTGTTGTGGAAGAAGTAAATACATATAGACTCAAATATAACAGAAATGTATTTCGATATTAAAAATCCTAACATTGATCAATATGTTGTACAATCAACCAATCACAACCCCATCAACGTATAAAAAGCGATTGATAATAGTCTGCAATGTTTCATTGAAATATGGAAGTTATTTTTTTTGCCTATCATCAAAGGAATTAAATTTTTATAGATGTGATGACAAAAGTACGCAGGTGTGGGCTTTAAGAAAGCTTTATTCAACTGAGAATACAAGTTTGGCATATAGTGTCCTTTTATAGTCCCAGTAAACAGAAATAGTTCTCTCAAAGAGGAGAGTAACAAAAAGGGTAGACCACTCTTGATTATTCATAACAATACATCTAAATAAAAAAAAAACTCTTCATTTTACCTGTTGTGAAATACGTAAATGCTGAAAATTTCAAAAATAGCAGCAATGCATTTCGACATTAAATGACCTAAAAGGGTTTTATATTTTGCATAATCAACCAACTACGACCACAGCTAAATATATATAAAAAAAACATAACAGCATATACATCTCAATTATGTCGGAATATGGAACGTAAATATAACTTGAAATGGATCCTGGGTCGACTTTATAGTCATCATTCTGCGGCAATATTGCTTATATTATAAATATATCTTTATTTTATTTTTCTTTCATTATTATTTTGAGTATGCATAGGTTTTCCCTCAGAGGATTTTTGAAATTGCGAATTATTGAATAAAATCAAGTTATTTATTTGGGTATATCAGCTCTTGTGCTTTGCTGTAAACTACAATATTTCCAATCTTTTGCACTATTGACCAGTGTCCTTAGATTCATTTTACGTGACTCTCCGGTCAGCATAGTTGCCATGCCAGCAATATTTCGAGACATTTTTTCTTTTCTTTTAAATAGACTTTCAAACTAAATTTGCGAACACTAGAAAACATTAGGTGTTACTCTCTCCAGCTCACTTTCTCTTTCCACCTTACTTTCTCTCTATCTCTCTCTGTTCCACATAACCGATCAGAAATCATATATCAATATATTTATTTTTCTGAATTTTTTAAGCAATTACATTGTTGTAGTTTGGTATCGAAATATCAGTGATTGAGGTTGTCTGAGGTCTTTGCAGAATGAAAAGAATGATATTCAGGAATAGAAAAAAAGTTGACTCAATTGACGAATCCAATTTTATATTTCACCAATCTAACCCAATATAGAGATTGAAAAATACACAAACACACAAATATATATGTATGTATGAACGCACCCACGCACTCATACAAACACGCACATATAAATGAATATAAACATACACACATAATTGTATGTATTTAGTAGGGGGATGCAAAATGTATCGTCGAGAGAAAATTCGGGAAATTTCCTCTAATAAACACTAGCTGAAATTATTATTTATTTTAATCATATTTAAACAATTCGGAAATATTTCTCAGTTTTTGCTTTATATGTTTAAATGGCAACAACAACAACTAAAACACCAATATTAATATTATTATTATTATTATCTTTACAATTATTATTTTAATAATAATAATAATAATAATAATAATAATAATAACAATAATGATAATAATGATAATAATGATAATAATAATTATTATTATTATAATAATTATTAATAATAATAATTATTATTATTATTGTAAAACTAAATGAAAATTATTATTATTAGATTAATAAGAAAAATATTATTATTGTAATAATAATAATTATTATTGTCATTATTATTATTATTTTTAAAAGAAATTATAATTAGAATTAATATTACAATAATGATAATAATGATAATTATTTTTATTATTACAGTAATAATAATTATTATTATTACAATAATAATGATTACTATCATCATTATGTAATATTATTATTATTATTATTATTATTATTATTATTATTGTTGTTGTTATTCTTGTTGTTGCTGTTATTTAAAAATATATACAGCAAAAAACGAAGAAATATTTCCGATTTGATTAAATATGAGTAATAAAATATAATTCTGCTCTTATTATTAGTGGAACTTTTCTAGATTCCTTTTCGCTGGTGCATCTTGCGTCACCATAATACATACATGCATGAGATTAATATTAACCATCTTGTACCAAGTTGCACGTCATTGGCACGCACTCTATATAAACCCGGCATAACAGATTGGACCAATAACTGCACTGGAAAATCTTCAACTTTTACAGAAAACAAACTGCAATTAATTGGTATTAACACCACCCAGACACTGTTACGGAGATAGGACCTGTAACAATTCTATGGGACTTTACATTACAAACAGACAGAATTGTCAAAGATAATCGCTGAGACATCCCGATTAGAGACCGCAATGACAAAATGTACCTTATTATTGATTGGCAAACTTCAATATATCTTTGAAGATCTTCAAAAAACTATCGAATACAAAGACCTAGAAATCCAGATCTCGAAAATGTGGCATAGGAGGACATTGACAATTCCAATAGTAGTTGTAGCCCTCGGATTCATTGCAAAACATTCCAATAGACTCATTGAAGGGATTCCTTATCACCCGTGCCTTAAAAAAATACCAAAAAATTACTCTCACAATTAGAGTCCACATCCTACGAAGGGCTTCATCTATGTGAAATATGTGTGATTTCTTTTCAAAACTGTTCAGTAGAATATGTCATGATGACATTTCTGAACATCGATCTCTGTTTGGGACCTGCAAAGAAATGAGTATAAACTAGAAATCAAAGGAAATGAAAATAACATTAACAACAAAAATGAAAGGTAATATGAATTTGAATTTTAACAAGCATCTTTTTCAAACAGTATCAATAGGAAGTCTGTTACTATTATAATTACATTAGATTTATGAAAATTCTGTCAGTGGTGAGCGTTTCCATGCGAAACGCTTGAATCGGTGAGTCAGATAATTCAATTGAACTTTTTTTCGATTTATTCAATACATATACACACACACACACACACACACACACACACACACACACACACACACACATATATATATATATATATATATATATATGAAGAAATATAGTCTTAATGTGTGCTATATTTATGGGATAAAGTACTCAATATCAGAGATAGAGCGTGTGTAAATATAAAAGTGAACATAGAAGTCAACACTTAGAGGCGACAGTCTGTTTCATGCTATATGCAATCGTCAGGCCACGTGTGCTGTTATTTTTCTAGGCTACTTATATATATATATATATATATATATATATATATATATATATATATATATATATATGTGGGTATTGTCTAGTCTATTATGGCGGTTATTTTACCGGAAGTCGTTTATTTATTTATTTGGGTTAAATTATTTTGCTTGTTTTTTATTTAATTTTTTTTTTTTTTTTTCTTATTTTATTTATTTATTTATTTATTTTAATCGGTGTTTTTATTAACGTAGTAAAAATTGTTTATATCACTTATTTAATAGTTTTGTTTTGGTTTGAGAATTTAATTAAAGCTATTTGTTCGGTTTTGGGGTTGATTGTTGTAGTTTATTCTAACTATTATTTTGGCAGGAACAGTTGTTAATTTGTGTTTATTTGGGTTGATTATCTTTATTTGTTTTTTCTAACGGTAACTTTATCGGGGGTTGGTTTGTTTATTTATTTATTTGGATGAATTTAGGTCAATTTATTTTACTTGTATATTTTTTCTTTTCGGTTTTCGATTTTAAGTAACGTAGTATTTATTTATTCTTTATATTTTTGATTTTTTTTTTTTTTTTTTTTTTTTTATCGTTATATAACAGTTATAGCTATGTTTTTTTTTCGTTTGATTTTTTTTGGTCTAATATTTTGGTCATAATGGTTTGTTACTTTGTTTATTATTTACTTTATTATTTGGGTTCGTTGTTTTTTCATTCTATTTCGTCTAATCTAACAGGTGTGATTTTGTAATTTGTTTGGATTAATTAATTTTGCTTATTTTATTGTTATTTTGTTTACTTGTTTATTTATTTTTTTTATTTTATTTTTTCCGTTTTCAGATTTTGAGTAACGTAGTAAAAATTTGTTTTCATGTCTGCATTTAGAGATAGGCTCGGATCTTTTATTTGATAATTTATTTTGATCTGGGAAATTAATGATAGCTATTTTTTCCTCCAAGAAAAGTTTCCTAGTTTTTGATTGGTTGTTGTAGGCTGATGATTTTTCCTTATTTTCCAAGATATTTTTGGTGTGATGTGCGTTTTGTTTTTAATTTTCCAGATATACTTACAAAGCATTGTACTCTTCGCATATTTACTATTTGTGAAAGATGTTTTGTGTGTATAATTTTCTTTGTATACTTTTTCTTCGTTATCTGGCGATTTTATCGTGGCTTGGTATATTACGTTGTTTTGTAAACAATTTCCGTTTAAGGGACATTCGTTCTTTATTCTGCAGTTGCACGTGGGTTTAATTTGTTCGTGTGGTCTGTTGATAATTTTCCTGTTGTGCTTTTTTATTATTTGTGCCATGTTCTCGGTGTAGCTGTAGCTGATTTTTACTGTGTTTTTGTTGAATATTTTGTGTAGGGTGCTTGATTCCGGGAAGTGAAAACTATGAAACAGCCCTCAAAGATAGCGGATTCCCAGCAACACTCACATACTCAGCACAGAACATAAAAAAAGACCAATAGGAGTAGAAATATCATAGGGTTCAACCCACCGTACAGCAAAAACGTAAAACAAACGTAGGAAAAATATTCTTCAAACACTTAGACAAACACTTCCCGGAATCAAGCAAAGATTTTGTGTATTTCATTTATTCCATTTGGTTTTCGATTTTTGAATGACGTAGTAATGTTTTTTTTCTCGTTATATAGCACACATAGCTATTTTACGTCCAATGCTTTGATTGGTTGTTCTAGTCTATTCTAAATTTATTTTGGCGGGATTGTTTTGTTAATATGTTTATTATTATTTACTTTATTTATTTCTTTAGATTGATTATTTTTACTTGTTTTTATGTATTTTATTTTTATTTATTTTATTTCGTCTGTTCTAACAGGTGTGATTTGTTAATTTGTATATTTTTTGTAAGGGTTAATTTATTTTCTTATTTTTTATATTATTTTGTTTATTTGAATTTATTTATTTCAGTTTTCGATTTTTAAGTAACGTAGTAAACATTTATTTTCATGTCTGCATTTTGAGATGAGCTCAGATCGTTTATTTAGTAATTTATTTTGGTCTGGGAAGGTTATAATAGCTATTTTTTCTCTCCAAGCAAACTTTGAAAGTTTTTGATTGATTGTTGTAGGGTGGTGATCTTTTCCTTATTTTCCATGATATTTTTGGTGTGATTTGGGTTTTGTTTTTAATTCTGGGAATTGTGTGCAAAGTTTCTTTTTTTCCAGGGCCCTTCAGTTACATTCATGTATACTTTTTCTTCATTATCTGGTAATTTTACTGTGGCATGGTATATTACGTTTTTCTGTAGGTAACTGCCATTTAAGGGACTTTCATTTTTTATTCTACAGTTACATGTTGGTTTAATTTGTTCGTGTGGTTTGTTGATAGTTTTCCTGTTGTGACTTTTTATTATTTGTGTCGTGTTCTCGGTGCAATTGTACCTGATTTTTACAGTGTTTTTATTGAATTTTTTTTGTAGAGGGCTTATTCCGGGAAGTTTTTGTTTAAGAGATTGAAGAACATTTTACGTTTTTTTTTTTACGTTTTTGCCCGTACGTTGGGTTGAACCATATGGTATTTCTCTTTCTGTTGGCCTTTCTTGTGCTCTCTGGTCAGTGTTGCCGGGAATCCACTATCTTTTAGGGGTGTTTCGTAGTCTTTCTTAGCTTCGTTAAATATTTTTTTTTTTTGAAAGAATTATTGGAAAGCCTTCATTTAATAGATTTTGGTGTCTGTTTGATTATCGAAGGTGATTGGAAGATATGTGTATGTACAATGTTTATCATTGGGTTTTCTGTATAGTTTATATGTGCCTTTTATTTGTTGGAAAATAACATCTAGAAAATCTACTTCCTTTAGGTTAGTTTTTATATCTATGTCAAATCCGTTATTTTTTTTAAAAAAAAGTCTTTATTATTGCTTTTCAAGTTTTGTCTGTGTTTTGTTCTTAAGATTATGACACCGTCGTCTCCATATAGCCACGTATCCTTTTTTATTTATTAATTCCCTTATTTAATGTAGTATATTTATATATTTATATATATATATATATATATATATATATATATATATATATATATATATATATATATATATATACCTATGATTTCGCAGGTCTCTACAGCGTCAAAGCTCCCCATTGTAGTGTCAAAATCCCTTCTTTATTTATCCATGCGTCTTCAGTGTGAAATAGTAATGATTTACGGGAGTGTTTAATGATATTGATTTGGTTTGTGTTTATTTTTATTTTTTCGTCAGCTAATGTGATGTCCTTTTCTTGCATGGCTTCCGTTATGGATGGGTAAAATTCTTTTTATGTCTAATTGTATAAACTGGCAACTATATTTGTTATTTATGTTGTGGAACCAGTCAATAGTTTCATTTGTGTTTTTCCACTGATTTACTTCTAACTTCTTCCTTAGTTCAGCATTAATTCTTTCTCGTATCTTTTTACTTATTTTACCTAGTTCACTTTTAGTTGGGTTTATGAGTCTGCATGCAATGCCTTTATCCAATGTGCCATGTGTCCTGGCACAATTGGTTAGATCTAGTGACAGGAACCAATACTCGGTTAAGGAAGTGGAGAAATTGCAGAGGGGAATTAACAGGAGATAACTGATAACTGACATCTATTAAATATGGCACGTGGAACTACAACAGTTTAACCAAGTGAGCGAAATAAATAAAGCGAAGAAGTCCGGAGCGTACAAGGGTTGAAACGTTGTAATATATATGGCGACAAAGATGAGGACAATAGTCCGAATAATATAAATACTGTACCATATTTTGTTATCTATTACCATATATACCAATGTTCACAAATCCCTGTAGATTTCTTTGTAGCTATTACGAATTTACTGTATGTGCAGATGTTGTTCACAGAGAAACAACTAAAATAATATTCAATAAATGCAGAATGAAATGTATAAAGATTCTTCTTTTACAAAAAATGTCCTGGTAATTAAACCATACCTCACTTCTATTAAAAAAGTACCAGTTATATATTTTCTGCTAGAACTGTAAATACGTATTCATGGTTAATGAGAATGTTATATCAAGTGAAGTTTACAATTTTGATTTTATTGGCTGTGATGTGTTTAATTTTTTCGAAAATTTTCCATGTCAAAATCTGGGTGAGTCTAATACGTGGACGAGTCCAACAGGCCGGCAAATATGGTAACTGTTGTGGTGTTCTTCCTCTAAAGAATCTATAATAGACTATTATCCCAAGGCCTTCTCTCCTACTAATCTTATAGTAGGGGGAAGAGTCCAACATAGACTCTTTAGAGGGAGGACGCCACAACAGTAACTTATGGGTTAGTTTATCAAATCCATTCTTTAAAAATAAAATAAAATGATATTATATTCAAATATATATTAACCATTATTTGCATTGATATGTTACTTATATCATACTTTCGACGCAATGTGTTAGAGTCAGTTTTCGTTATCAAAGTATTTTGCTGTGATCGAAAAACGTAATAACTGATCGGTACAAGTTATTAATGGTTGGTTTACAGGTTGTATTTTTTCTTTGTATTTTTTAAATTTAGCTGCTGTATAACAAGTAGGTGTCAGTACAAAACTACGTTTATTTAAAGTAGCAAATTTAACTCGGCTCTTACAGATGAATCGTAAAAAATTCGAATGGAAATCGTTAAGAAATTTAAAAAATGATCTACCATGGCATATGGTGTTTTGTATTCGTAGTTTTATGGAGGGACACAGGCATATAGAATGTTAAAATTGTGCACAACGAAAAGAAAAGTTTTAAAATGAAAGGATGGCAGAGAAAATTACGTTTTTATTTTAAATTATAATCGGAAGAGATGTGAGAAAAACAATACCAAAAAATAAAATAGATCAATAAATTGAAGAATGTTAAATTTGAGAAAATATAAAGCAAAAAAAAAATGAAAGCTGAAGGAAACACGATGCAGAATACTATGGAAATAATCAAATCAAAATATTAAATGAAAGAGAACCTTAAAAAGTTGCCTATCGGCGAGGAATTTTTAATAATTTAATTCATTTGTTTCTATTTGTTAAGATATAGTTTAATTTTTTATTATCTTAATTTGTTGGTTCAGTCTGTTTTAGATTATTTTCTTTCATTTGCATTTTGCAATTTTGAAATGTTTCAAAGAGATCAATGAAATGGAGATTCTAATTGTCATGGTTGACAATGAAGACGTTGCAAAATAACTAAAAAAAGAAATAAAGTAAGAGAGAATTTCAAATACAAAATACAAAAAGAAAATAAACAACTAAATAAAATAAGGTTGGCATGTTAACTTCAAGATTAAAAGTTGCTGTGACGTAAATGATTTAGTAGAAATTTTCTTTTCTTATTTTCTTCTCATATTTTGTTTTCCTTACTGAGTTTTATTCTTCTGTGTTCTTTTCTTTTTTTTACTTCATCTAATGCATTTTTTGGTCTTATGCAAAGGGAATAACTGATAAAAGCACCAAACTTCATGTGAATAAATAAATAAGAAAGAAAGAAAAATAAATATCGAATTGGCAACAATCAAGAAGAAAAGTTTTAAGTGCTTCTTCCGGGCGAGGAGTCAGAAATGTCTGCATTGACAGATTGTCGATTCAAATTCTAAATTTAAATAAATATATATATATATATATATATATATATATATATATATATATATTTCTGATATTTTCCTTTTGAAATCCTGTTATTATTATTTTCTACGATTTATAGATATATAGTTTATAGATATTATATAGCTTATAGATATTATATAGTTTATAGATATTATATAGTTTTTAAATATTATATGGTTTCGTAGACGATTTCTCGCATTTAGTAATTTCATCTGTTTTTTTTTTTCTTAAGATGTTTTCTTTTGCGCAGTTGTCTGCAATGCTATTTTATATATAGTCCAGGCATGGAGACGTAACCCTAACATATTTCTACATGGCAACACACAGAATCATGTCGATACATTCTTGCTTATGAATTCACCTCATCTGTCTCTCTTTTTTGAAGACATCTAATCACAGACGTAGAGCGTGGGATTAAATACGTGACATGCATTCTGTTAATCTAGGGACTACTTGCCAAATGGACCAATCATCGGCAACTAAAGAACTTCCCTAAGTAGATATTTTTGTTCCGGGATGGAGATAGACAAAAAGAAGGATTAAAAACAAGTACTATCAAAGAGCAATTAATCTATTTTTAGAGTAAAGGCTGTCTTTGTAGTAGACTGGGTTCCATATGTATGCTGCCAATGTTCTGATAACATATCACTTGAGGGAAGGTTTCTTTAACTTAAGTCAACGATCACGGCTCGTCCAGGGTATGACGATAAACTACATCCGGCATCCGGTGGATTTTGAGGAGTGGGGAACCAACTCTTAATTGCTTTTGTTCCTAGGATCACCTTGATCCAGGCTGGATTTCAGGTAAGGACAAATAGTTAACAACTAAAACTGGGGACAAAACTGGGGTTCCAGGTAAGGACAAATAGCTAACACCAAAACTGGGGTCAAAACATTACGAAAGATTAAAAATAGATTTTTATAATAAAAAATCCAGAAATACATTTAAAAAAACAATATTATCATCAATACTTAAAAAATATTACCAAAAATTAATTTAAAAATTTTTTTACTAGTAATACATTTGACAGTAAAACCCTTTTTACAGAAATATATCAATGAAAACTGATCTACAAACAGATTTTTCAAAGAATACAAACCTAAATTAAAACATTTGCTCGCATTAAATAACCCATGGACGTGTTGATAAGCCGTAAAAATAAATCAAATCAAACGACCACAGAGCAAGGGTTAACGATGGAATCAAGGGAGAAATCTATGTGATGGTTTGTCTTCAAGATTTCGAACAGCGGCTGTCATTTGACGTGTGTAGAGATGGATTCCACCAGGTTATTTTTTCTCTAAACACGTTACGCATGAATAAATAGCATTCCGGTTTTCAGCCCAGATATAAGGAGGGAACTGGTCAGAGGCTTCACTGCGCATCGACCTTAACACTAGACAATACCGAGACTGCTAATGATGAATCTTTGGTCATTTTACTTTACTAATTGACCTAGTTTTTCTTTTCAATTCATCTTCACTGTCTCTTCAAATTAAATATCAACCATGATCGCTTCTTACTGAAGTGTGCCATTACCGATCCTTTTAAACTCTTCGCAATATTTGCTGTTTTACAATCATTCCTACACGCTCATTCGCAATCCATTTACATAATTTTGTTAGATAAGTTGCTCATTCCAGCACGTTTGTCACGCAAAGTACAATGTTCTCTTTTGATGATTCTAACCATCAGTATATGATTTAGTTTCCATTGTTGCTCACTTGACTCTTACATGGGCTCTTTAGATTTCTTCTGTAGAACCATATTTCTGTCGCCTCAAGTCTTCTCTTCATCGATGAGGAAATTGCCCAGCATTCACTTCAATATAGTGTTAAATAATAGTTTAGTAGACTATTATTTTTAGGGAAAGTGTATCTCGGCTTCGATTCCCGTAGGTTGATATTGGGGTCAGATGTGAGCCATAATAAGGAAGTCGATTTTGATTGGCGGAACTAGCGTTGGAAAGATTGACAGGAGAAAGGTTTCAGGAGTTGGTTCTTACCCGTCAAGCGATGTAGGCGTTTTCTCTTTCGTGTTCGAAACGGCTGCCTCGCGACGGGGAGGGGTGAATCCACTGGATATTTAGATAATGAACGTGTCGACATGAGTAAAAAAATAGTTAAGTTAAAATTCTCTGTTTGAAGTCTTTCATTGCTGAATCAAAACATCGATCGTCGGCCGAGAGAAGACAACACCATCCCACCAGGGGAGATGGCTTTGCAACAATAGGAAAGTTGATATTACGCAACAGTTCAGAAGTCTTTTCTTTGTTTCAAATTATTTTTTCCTGTTCTTTTATGCTTTAACTTTTATAGAAAATAGAAAAGCGTTTGATAAACTTTGTCAAATAGAACTTTAGGAACTGCTAGGTAAGCCTGACACATTTAGAAAGTATATTGAAATAATCCTTAACCTAATCTGGCCGCAAAACGCATACATGTGGATAGAAAGGTGTTTCCGTAAGTATAAAACAACAGAAATATATGGAAGACATGAGAAAGTTAAAATTCCTAACAGTATTAATTACTGGCGACTACAATATTAAAAACATAAGATAGACAGACGAAAACAATGTTGATGGCAGACATCTAATGTTACTTTCTCTACTACGGAGTAACATTTGCTTTGGCTGAATACATATAATATTCAGATACTTTATGAAATATGTTTTTCAAGACTATATATAAATATGCTAAATGACTGTTATATAACAACAAAAATCAACTGTTTACGTCTTCGTACTTAATAGTCATCTTTGATCAATAAATATTACATCTACGGAAATTTCTGGAATGGAAAACGTGTACTAGGTCTCGAGATGGCTTTTATTCTCTTTCACCACACAAACATACACATGTTGTGTGTGTGTACAAGTAATACAGATATGGATTTTTTGCTGATTGGTTTTATCTTCAGCATTCCGAATTCATACTTTCATAGATAGACCCTCCAGGAAATCATTCCATCCACACACCTGTGTGAGTGAGTGTGTGTTTGTGTGTGTGCGCGCGTGCGTGCGGACGTGTGTGCGTGAGTATTGCTTTAGTGAGCTACGTATAACGTTGGTAGTAAAAATCTGTTGTCGTAATTTTTGTGTTGTTGGTTTCTTCTCCTATGCAAATTCTTGAGAAGGATTACCATCACAGGTTTCTCTTCTTTGTGGATGTATTTGATTTATTCGGACATTACCGTTAAAATAATCTTGACCGAAAAATAAAATAATTTCCAGTCCAAAGTGCAAGACATAATAATAGCTTGCATTCATCTATTTCACTCTTCCATTTACGTTTGCATTTGTTACAAAATCACTACAAGACAACAATAAAATAATTACCTAAGTGTATAACTGGTGTACAAAATAATGATTCCTATAAAATAAAGATATCATTTGTAAACTATAGTTTTAATTCGTTTTTTGTTGTTTCTTTTAAGCAAATTACCACAAGCAAGACAGGAGTGTCACTGGTACGCAAGGTGTCACAAAAAGTGAGAGTAAGAGCAAAGAGAAGTGTTTGGGAAAAGGATAAAGAGAAGGACAGGGATAAAGGCATCATATAATGTCGATTGACATTACATTTGCATATTTGAAGATTATAGCTATCACGGAAGCAAGTGATAAGAAAGGAGTTCCACTGACGGCAGGTGCGGGATGAGTAGATGAACACGGGAGAGTCAGACCATATATGGCATCAGTATTCCATCCAAGAACGAATGGTTGATATTTAGATTAGAAGGATGGACTCATGCGAAAAAAAAAACATTTTGGTGCGACGCAGAGAATCAACTTTCCTTTTTTTTAATCTTTAAATATTAATTGAACCTGTAAATTTGGGCAGGAAAATCTGACGATAGAACCATCTTGGGCATGTTTTAACAGACGACGAAATATTGGACATAGAAATCCAATGGTTTATTTGAATAAAGGATCATGTCTTCCAGAATCTAGGCAAAGATTTGCGTATCAGCAAAATGTTATTAGAAACAAAGGACATGCCAGAGAATATTTCGAAATATCCTCACATTTGAAATAATGACTTGAGGAAAGATTACTTGTTTCTACGGAACAATGTATAGAATTCTGCTTATGGACAGTTGAAGTCTCATGTTCATCAGAAAATAGTATTTGACAGTCTCATTGTGTAGCCTACCTAAGAGAGACCAGTGTCTTTGAGGCATAGTCAGGAGACTGCCATTAATAAGAACTACAGAGTTAGAGCCATGATCACATCAAAAGAAAGAAAATGTTGCTGATAAGGTTGATTTATTGGCAAATAATTAGTAAATTAATATTATATTTTGGAAGATAAAAGCATTATATTTCGAACATTATTTTACAGACAGTTCATATAAGGAATCAGTTCAAGTGTCATCTGAATTCTACAGATTTTCTAAAATAACAAATCTAAAAACATTAATACAGTAGAATCCCTGACAACCACACTAAAAGGCCTTCCGGATATGAGGAATTGGTTACAAAATTTGAATATGAAGGGTTATATTTAGATTAAAATAAAAGAACTGAAATCAGGTTTAACATTTATTTTCAATGTTTTATAATAAACAAAATAAGCTAATAGTGAGTGAAATATAACGTAAATGATTTTAAGGAAAAAGAAATAAATTATGTAATGTCTATATTTCTGAGATGAGGTATTATGTACATTATTTACATTATTCGGACTATTGTCCTCATCTTTGTCGCCATTTTTAACCCAACGTTTCGGCCGTTGTACGCTCCGGCCTTCTGCAGGTGGTTGGAATTTCGAACTGAACCCTTTATTTCGCTCACTGGGTAGACTGTTCTAGTTCCACGTGCCATGTTTAATGGATGTTAGTTATCAGTTATCTCCTGTTAATTTCCCTCTGAATGTTCTCGACTGCCTTAACAAGGTATTGAACTCACACTTTTTGGGTCCTGTCACTGGATCTAATCAACGCCTTTATCCATTGTGCCATGTGTCCTTGAGGATACAAAAAATTGTTCTGACAATACAGCCCACACTTTACGAAGGGCTTTATCTATGTAATTTTTTTTTTTTTTTTTTGTCAGTGGAAATTGGCATGATGCCAGTTTCTAACCTTAGGTCCCTGGGCAGGACCCGGAAAGAAATGTGTAAACGCCAGAAATCGAAGGAAATAAAAATGATGATAATAATAACAAATGTATCAGTCACATTATATATACGTGGGACATTGCCCCTGACATCGAACTGACCCATTTGTTTAATCTATGTGGGTAGATGAAATAAAGCGTTCAGTTCAAAGCGTTAATAAGAAGGACAGGCACCTGATGAACGGCAATGGTCACAGCGGCTGAATCGACGTGATAGTGATTTTCCAAGCCCGGCTAAGATGTGGCTCAAGGCCGAAAGTATGGGACACCCAGTGAGGATCGAACTCACTACTCAGTCGTAATTGATCTAGCAAGACAAGCTTTCTACCCATTACACCACGTCTAGGTGCCCCTGAATTGTTGTGATAACAAGAAGGACGAGAAATGTATCCCACGTGTACATAAGGATAATTCCTCGTAGTAAAAGTTCAGACTGAAATTAAGCAATCTAACTTCGAGATTTATGATATCATCTGTACATTGTGTGAATGGCCTGTGTGAAAAGGATTTTATTCTTTTAGGATATACGCAGTAAACGCTTGCAAAAAATTCCATATTATATTATTTCCTTCTTCCTTTCCAGATATTTTTTGTCTCTTCAGATTTATTCATATTTCCAATTTATTTCTAAATTTAGACGTTTACGTATTCATAATAACAGCATCGTATTCTTTTTCGCTTTGCAAGTCATTGCTCACTCCTTGCCATTATTCACATCTCTTTATATATGCATAAGCATGACCAGGAAGTTTGCTATAACAAATTCTTCAGGTATGGACTCTCTGGAAGATTCCTTGCATTCATTAAGTCCTTCCTATCAGCTCGGCTCTTACTTGTCGTTTTCAGGTGTCGTGAATCCGAAACTTAGGAGATCAATCTATGTATAACAAAGTGAAGTAATCGACCCCTCTTTATATTAATGATCTGCGTAGGAACATTCTCGGAACTTTATTAAATATATATGCAGATAATATAATACCGTATGTGTGCACCTAACAAATCTCTCATTTGACCTTCCTCTAACAGCCCTATGGGGGGGGGATTAGCTTTTATCTTTCCATACCTCAAAACCTAATCTACTAATTTTCATCGGCAACGAGCTGATCCTAAATGCTAATAATAATGAATGGTTGCCCTCTCAGAAAGTATATATATTGATAACATTGAAGTCAACACTCAGCGGCGACAGACTGTTTCAAGCTAGAGGCATAAATCAGGTTTGATGATTGCGTCTAGCAGGAAAGAGTCTGTCGCCTCTGAGTGTTGACTTCGATGTTCACTTGTATATTTATCTACGTTCTATGCGATATTGAGCAATTTATCCCATAAATATAGCACAACTTAAACTATAATTCTTCATATACATATATACTTGTTTATTGACCTACTAAATAAGAGCCTCTCACTTATAAGATGTTTCACAATCGGTGGCTGTATATTAACGGCGCCCTAATATCATTTTTCTTTTCGGATCGCTCCTATATATATATATATATATATATATATATATATATATATATATATATATATGTGTGTGTGTGTGTGTGTGTGTGTGTGTGTGTGTATATATGAAGAACTATAGTCTTAAGGTGTGCTTTATTTATGGGATAAAGTGCTCAATATCAGAGAGATAGAGCGGGTGTAAATATAAAAGTGAACATAGAAGTCAAAACATAGAGGCGACAATCTGTTTCATGCTAGACTCAATCGTCATTCCTTATATATAATGTGTATGTATGTAATTATAAAATATATATATATATATATATATATATATATATGCATATGTGCAGTATTTTTAGGAAAAAGCTCAATAACAATGATAGAACTAACATATATAGTTCGATTGATGTGAGTTCATAAATATATATATATATATATATATATATATATATATATATATATATATATATATATATATATATATATATATACAGTAGCGTCCAAAACTAAGGGACAAAATTTTAACAATTTATAACAATTATTTATTTATTTTCAAATTTGGAACGTCCAAAAGTAAGGGACAAAATTGAGAAAAACAATGTAAACGACAAAAAAACAATAAAAATACATGTAAAATCAATATTTAGTAAATGAGCCCTTGCTCTCAATGACAGCTGCACATCTTCGACTACAAGAACGAATCAGTTCTTGACAATCCTCGATACTAATTTTAGACCATTCTTCTTGAAGCTTCACCCACAAATCCTCCGTGTTAGTGGGATTTCTTTCCATAACTTTCACTCCTAAGGTCTTCCAAAGATTTTCTATTGGATTTAAGTCAGGACTTTGCGGTGGCCAATCCATAATTTCCAAATCTTGCTCGCTCGATAACTCATTACCACCTTTGCCTTGTGATATGGGGAATTATCTTGCATAAAGGTAGCCCTATCGAAACCTGAATTCTGTATGATTGGCACAACATGATCTTGAACAATGTTTTTATAAATCTGCGCGTTTACACGAGTTTGTAACCGGACAAGAGGCGTTGTACCTTGGCTAGAAAACATTCCAAATACCATGGCGCTTCCGCCCCCAAACTTGACAGTTTTCTTAGTACACCTTGCACTTAATCTTTCACCAATACGTCTCTTTACATTGTTTTTTCCATCATTTCCAAATAAATTAAACTTGCTTTCATCACTGAAAAATACTTTTGCCCAATTTTCATATGTCCAAATTACATACCTGTTTGCAAACGCTAATCTCTTCTTCTTATTCTTTGAACTAACAAGTGGTTTCTTCCCTGGGGTTCGATTAAACAGCCCTATTTCTTGCAGTCGTCTACAAACAGTCTGTCTTGACACATTAATACATGAGGTACTATTCATAATCCTTTTAATTTCTGTGCAAGACTTAAAACGGTCCTTTAATGACATACGCTGCATTATTCGATCTTCTCTTGCCGAAGTTTTGCGGGGTCTGCCGGTTTTAAAAGCACTAACTATTTTGCCAGTATCATTGTAGGATTTAACAACCATGCCTACAACACTCTTGGAACGTTTCACTTTCTCTGAAATCTCTCTAATGGTGTGCTTTTCCTTGTGTAGCTTCACAATAGTTTGTCTCACAGAGTAATCAAGTTTTTGGCGTTTCGCCATGGTGCCGGCTGATGCAACGTTTACAAATGACTATGTAAGACTTATTCTTTAGAGGAAATCAAAAGATTTGAATATAGCATACTGTTTACATTGTTTTTCTCAATTTTGTCCCTTACTTTTGGACGATCCTTCTTTTGAAAATAAATAAATAATTGTTATAATTCTTTTTCTATCCTTTGCAAATGATTCAAATTTTAGTATGTTATTATGGATGATAACGACTACCAGTTGTCAAAATTTCAGCTTTTCACAGTTGTTATTTCTAACAAATATTAGGTTTTAAAATTTTGTCCCTTAGTTTTGGACGCTACTGTATATTTACATCCAATTTTACCGATGGTAATATATTCGCAGTTTAGTCAATTATTTTACACAAGAAAATTCTAAGAGAGAATTGTACACTGTAGAGTATTAGTAATGGATTCAGCTACCAGAACCATTCTCTTTGAATGGAGTGTTTTTGTAAGTCATTGATCTATTATGTCGAATCTTTTATCATGCCAATTCTATTTTTGGCTCAGATAAACGCATATACAATTCTCTGTTAATCTCACATCTGCCTCTGATAAAACCCACGTATTTGATTAAATCATAAGAAACGTGAAGAATCAATGCAAGGAAAAAAGGAAAGGATTAGTTGAGTAAAGAATTCGATGAAGAGGATAGATGTATGGACACTGGTAAAGAAAAAATATACAATAAAATATGGACTTTATGATCCAAAATAAAAGAAAAAAATATTCATCTACTATTTCCATATGATATGCCGGAGTGTGTGAAGAAATAACTTTCGAAGTGAAAGGTGATGCTGGGAGCGTGTATTTGAAATGAGGCACCTGCATCGAAAATCTTAACAGATCTTGCCATTCATCCGGATCCATCATATTCGATTTCAAAATGCATCTTCATTCTCCAACCCAACCTGACTTACCTCTGCAGAACACGAATAATTTCTTTCGTGAGCTACGATCGAAAAATAGTGTTTTTCTCTGGTGACATTTAATGGCCGACTGCAGACTCTCTGGTTTCTGATTACATTGCATGGCATACGAAACAGTTTTTTTTTCCGATTTTCATTTTTCTATTTCTTTATTTTATTTTGGTCAGAAAGCGTGATTGTATAAGGATCAATTCGAAGACACAGAATCTGATAATTTCTTTCTTTCTTTTTTTCTGATTAATTCCTTCCCCCTTCTTCATTTCTTTTTATCTTTTTCTTTCTTTCTTTCTTCCTTTCTTCGGTTTAATGCATTTCCTTCTCTTGCTTTCTTTTAACTATTTTCCCTTCTTCACATCTTTCTTTCTTTCTCCATATATTTGTCATTATCGTCCATTTTTATTTCCTTTCATTCATCATTCCTTCCTTTCTTGATTTATGTGCGATTTTTTTTTCTTAACGAATATAACATGCCCTTCACTCTTTCTTTCCTTCACTCATTCTTACCGCATATAATATCCTTCCGTCATTTATTTCATCCATCACTTATTCATTCATTTACGTTCTTTCTTTTCATAACAAACGTGACGTCAGCCATTTTTACAACCATTATTTCTTTTCCAATTTCCTTCGATCCCATAAAAAATAATTACACAGCATTCCATTTGGCCATAACAGTCAATCATTCGACATAAGCATGCACGTTTCTCTCAAGGAAGATTTAATCAACAATTTGGACAGTGCATACGATCAGTTGAACCATTATGGCTGTGGCATTTTCTTTTTCCAATAGTTCCACTTCATGCTTTGCACGGTCCTTCCAAGGTCAGAATACTGTTGGAACACTGACAGATTCAAAAGGAAAAAGGAAAAATTGATGATTGTGTTTGAATATTACAAATGCAGTAAGTAAAGTAGGCATTTTTAAAATGAGTGTCTCGGAAAACGTTTCATTAGACAATATTTACAGAAATTTTTCCATCAGAATATTACGTCAGGTATTAAACTGGACACAATTGGCTTAAAATTATATAAAGTTAGAAATGTGAAAACCCAGTGAAGAGGAAAATACACACTAACGTTACTGTATGCTGGATCTTGAAGGTAAAATGTCGTACGCGCAAACACACATATTACATCACACGGTATTGTAAGGGATACCTACTTTTTGACAATGACGGTCCATTTTTATCTAAAATATATATCGACTATAATAAAATTATCTCTCTCTCTCTCTCTCTCTCTCTCTATATATATATATATATATATATATATATATATATATATATATAAGTTACAGTTCTTATGCTGATAGGAACATACCCAATTTAATAACGGTTTTTAAGAGTTAAGAATATCAGTCCCGAATCTGTTTGGCTAAGCACATGGAGAGACACTCTCTCCTCTCTCTCTCTCTTTCTCTCTCTATCTCTCTCACACACGATATATATATATATATATATATATATATATATATATATATATATATATATATATTGATTTTCCGAGCACAGCTTAATGTGGCCCAAACTCGAACTCACTCTCAGTCGTAACTGTTCTAGCTTGTTAACCTTTACCCGTGCCTCGATATAAAATATATATATATATATATATATATATATATATATATATATATATATATATATATATATATATATATATATATATATATATATATATATATATATATATATAAGCAAGAAAAAAGGTCAGCCAATCTAACAGTGATCTCATCTCACAATTCTCACATTTGCTCCATATGTGGCCTCCTTTGTAAATCAATAGCGGGTCTTAAATGCCACTTAAGATTATCTCACAAAAATTTCATAACTGAATCAATAAGCTGTCAGATCCTCATACGTCGACACCGACGGGAGAGTCCATATATATATATATATATATATATATATATATATATATATATATATTCCTAAATACTATTCTTAAATAGTACTCAAAACAGAGTAGAGCAAATATAATTTATTCGAAAATTATAACATAAATATGATATAAAATCACTACAAATTAGCCATTTTCTTTCAACAATTTCTGTTATCTTCTCAAGTGAGAATTTTGAATGTAAAATAAAGAGTATTAAAAGGTTCAAATCGAACAAAAATCTCTCGATAGAGGAAACCCTGTTACATAAGCTGCAATGTTCAATCAAAATACAAGTAAATGAGAAAAAAAAACTTGACAACCTAGCTTGGTTATAATAATTAATGCCTTAATGTTAGGGCTAGACTAAAATAGAAATCCTTCTAAGTAATTAATATTAAATTTTACTATAAAATTCAAAATTACCAATTTCAAATTTTAAAATTAATAGATATTAGCTTTAAAATTTATAAAATTATTCAAACAAGAATCTGAAGAAAAATACATATATTTATCATTTATTTTGTTTTAATTGACAGGCCAAAAACTCAGAATAAACGTTAATCTAATGGGGAAGAAAAACTACGTTACAACGGTGGCACCATGCATACCTGATGATTTGAAAGAAATATTCATAGATATATGATTTGTTTTTTACGGTTTATCAACCATTTAATAATTATTTAAGGCCGAAAAATATTTTAGGTTTTAAGAATAATTCTTTCTTTACATTCAAGCGATCTGGGAGAAAGAAAGAGAAAACGAAGAAGAAAGGAAGAAAAAATAATACTAAAACGGGTCATAGGCGAACACACACACACACACGCCTATTATTGACAGGTAGCAAATGTCGAAAATATCTAGGTCACCTACGAACAAGCATTTGACCGATTTCTGCGTGTCCACGAAAAATGGAATTTTGTTATCAATTGGATGTCACCCAAGGGAAAAGTAAGAAAGGAGGAAAAGAAGAAACGAAGTGATAAGCAGCCACCCACACACACGGATTAGGGACAATGAACATATTGATAAGTAACAAGTGGGAAAGTGTGTCATTGGAATGATAGTAAAGGTCTAAGTGGGTGGGGAAGTGTATCTAAGGATATGAAGACAAACCATTAATACGAAAACACAGTTTCAGAATTAGAAAAATCCCACACAAGATGTTTTCACTGGCAAAATTTTTCTTTCTTTTGACAGAATAAGCGCTTGCCCTGCGATAATAAAGATTTTTGTTATCAAACCTTCAGCGAAAGGAAAATGAAATATTTTTGTCGCTTCAGAAGCCTAGGAAATTCCTTTCTTAGATCATGTCCAATTAGCGATAAACTGCTTGACAAATACCACGTGTAGAGCCCAGAGTGTCATCTCGGTCGATCATGATAAGGGCGATTTAATTAATATTTTTTTTTTTTTTTTGTTAAGCAAGGTATTTGTTTCCCAAAACAAAACCACGGATTGTTCACGCCCGACTAAGACGTCATTGGCCAAGTAGATCACATGACGCACGAAGGAGGAGGTAAGATACCCGACTAAGACGTCATTGGCCAAGTAGATCACATGACGCACGAAGGAGGAGGAAAGATACCCGACCAGAACCTCATTGGCCGAGAGCGGTCACGTGACGCACGAAGAAAATCAGTCGACGCCTCTATCAGAAGTGTAAGTGTGAGCAGCCGATACGAAGAAGTGGGGAAGTTGGTGCACGCCCCTCAGAAGCACAGTAAGGGAGTGGGGAGTGAGAGGAGAGTTACCGAAAATGGAAAAGAATGAAAAATCCCTAACCAGAAATAAGAAGGGTGGATACGTATTTAGAATTATCGAAGAACCCCTGGCGCCGACAGACCCACCCCAGTTTTGACGGCGTCAATAAAAGCGAGAACCCAACCGACAGAAATCAGTTCGTTCGACCCAAGCTGGAGAGAAGAAATTTAAGTTCAGCCGCGGACCCTGGCGAGAAGTTTTGACCCTTGGACGACAAGCAGAGATAAGCGTCCAGTGTTGAAACCGCGTCAAGATAGCTTACCAAGATTCACGCACACTTTTGGACTCTTCTTCAACCAAGAACAAGTAGTTTGAAGAGCGACTTAGAATCAGACCACAGAAATAAGTTTTTCGACTTTCGTCCAAAGACACACCGAAACACAAATTTCTTAGAGAGCAGACAACTTGAAGCCTTAAAGTTTGCCTAGCGAAAGCGTCGTGCCACAATCCACAGAACGGGTCGGGAAGTAGACATAGCCCTATGTACCGAACAAATAGACATAAAAGTTTGTTAGCTTTTTCTTTGATACTTTGGACTTTGTGAGTTTTCATTTTATTTTATTTTATCCATAATTGTGTGTTATCACCCCCGTTGAACTCAGCTTGCTTTACGGCCCCAACCCCTGTTTGATATCGTCTGTCTAAGATCAATTCACAACGTGGGTAGACAGACTGGGGATCAGTGCAGTTACCCTGGTAACCAGGCGTTGGAAGCAGGTTGGGAACGGCGAGGCTGGTATCAATCTAACTAGATTCTTACCCGAATCACCAAAGGGTTAGAACGTCACGTTTGGGGCAGCGAGGAGCGAAAAGCTGACGCCGCGGCGAAGACGTCACAATTGGTGCTGTTTGGGGACGTCACATCTGACGCCGTGACCGGGACATCAGAGCCTGGGGCAGCCACGTGACGTCACATCTGGCGCCGTGGTGGATCAGGATAGAACGACACAGTCGGCGCTGCGCCCGGGGGACGACGTCACAACTGGTGCCGTGACCAAAGGATTAACCCTGAGACAGCCACTGCCACAATTAGCCACGTCACATCACATCACATCGATCGACCGCTGTTGCTGAGAAATTTCGAATAGGACTCAAAACGACCCGGGACCGAGAGGAACGAGAACAGAATCGTCTGTAAGGTAGGACACTTTATTTTATTTCCCAACCTCGATTGTTGCTGTGTAGATTGTCTTTCTCTTTAAATATGTCGGACTATGATTCAGATAGAGCAGTGGGGGATGAAGAGGGAGTAAGACAAGGGTTGTCAGCTGACCTAAGAAGGCTGTTAGGTGGACCGAGCGTCCCAGCATTTGACGGCAGTGGGAAAGATTTCAAAAACTGGCTGGCAATCCTGGAGAAGAGCCGAGTTATTTACGAACTTACAGACCTCGAAACCCTGTATTTGGCATACGATGCCACAAAAGGGAAAGCGTCTGAATTCATGAAGGAGCTCTTGGAGAGTCAACCCCACTTATCTTGGGAAAGATTAAAGGGACTATTGGCCAAGGAATTCGCCGACGTGGGCACGGCTATAGAGGCCATGAGGGCCCTCCTAAATCTGACACAGCTGCGGGACGAACCCCCGGGAGAATTGGGGGCCCGAGCAGGGAAGCTGTAATCATTGGCCTTCCCGGAAGTGGTTAGAGACAATGCGGTCATGCAGGCTCAACTAGCAGACCTGTATGTGGAGGCGCTAAGTGACGAGCGTGTTCGTCACGACGTGCTAAAAGTGGGACCGCTGAGACTGTCGGCAGCAATAGAGCTGACCAAGGAGAGCCAGGGCGTATGGGAAAAGGTGAAGAGGTGTGGAAGGAAACAGATACTAAGTCAGGAGGCCGGAAGAAGGTGGGTAGGCGGAAGACCCCCCGCGTGGAATCAGAATGTTAAATAAGAAGTAGATCAGGCTGAAGTATGGGAAGAAGACCCCAATAGAAGGGCATGGTCGACCAGGCATGGCTTTTATAAGCCCACGCCTGGCCGATACGGGCTGGTCTGCTGGACCTGTGGGCATGAGGACCACAGGGCGGCGGAATGTCTGACGAAGTGGGGGTTGCCCCCAGACTTCGATCAGGACAGGTGCACCAGGTGTGGTAAGAAAGGACACCTGGCCAAGTGGTGCGGGCTGAGGAAGGGTGCCCCACCGATATTAACAAAGAAGGCTGAGCCCAAGATACCGGCCCAGGGAAAAGCCAGCGGGCCACCCCGGAATTAAGAGGGAGGGTGGCCCATTTAAAAAGAAGAGAAATAAAAGCTTGGACCAGTGGTCGGGCAAACCGCTTGGGTAGAGGACGGGTCCCCCCGGGAGTAGACGGGAGGTTAGCCCAGTTAAAAAGGAAAAGAGCAAAATGTTGGACATGTGGTCGGGCGGGCCACTTCGCGGCGAACTGCCCGACAAGAAGATACATTTGAAGTGTTGATATGAGTAGGGGAGGATGAAATCTTGCAAATGGCAATACATACGCAAACAGATTATAATATTTACATATATATACACGCAAAAAACACGAACAAACCTTGAAAATAGATTTATATGACCCTAAAATAGAAAACGCAGACAACAATGAAAGGCGTATATAAGCGATCATACCCACACACATTATTAAAGACACACACATATACACACCTACAAAATTTCTAGTTTGAAAGTGTTAGTAAACAAATACAAACAGACTATTAAAATATTACTTACATGGAAAAAGATATATAGATAAATAGAGGGTTCAATAGATCGAAATTAAGAGGTGACAATAGAAAAACAAATATTCTGCAATGGACAACGCAAAGAAGAAAGACAATAAAATATATAGAAATGGGCAGAAAAATAAATATATACACATATAAATACATAAAAAACACCAAATTCAAATGTCCAAACAAAATAAAACACTGAATATAAAATAAAACCAAAAAATATATAACAAAGAAAACACATCAAAACACAATTATATATAAACATCTCATACATACTTATATACGCATGAGTAGACATATACGAGTACAAATATATAACAATATATATAAAAATACATACATACGTATGTATACACACATTCATAACTACAAATAGACACACACGTAAAAATACATATATACATACACACACATATATATATGTATATGTACACATATATACATATACACATTTTTAAGAGCTTTGTTACATTTTAATCTTGTATTGACTATAAATCTTTTATAGTCATTTGGATAACATTGTTAGTATTTTTTATGTTACTGTGTAGGTTGATATATTTATATTTATTTCTTTTTGTGTGTGTATGCACATGCGTATGTATGTGTATATATGTACATGTATGTATGTATGTATATATATATATATATATATATATATATATATATATATATATATATATATATATATATATATATACGTGTGTATGTATATTTATGTATGTATCTATTTTTAGAGATGAATATGTGTACACATACATATGCATATATTTTATATATATTGTTATATATTTTGACTCGTGTATGTGTTTTAATTGTGCTTAAGTATTTTTCCCCTTTCTATCCATGCAGCTGTAACTAATTTTTAATGTATTCTCATTGATAATTTTGATAATTTGCTGTTTTTAGGGAAGTATTTGTCAATTAGTTTAAGAATATTTTGCTTACTTTTGTTTTATTATATTTTTATAGAGAGGATTAACTAAATTATATTGTGTTTACTGTTGTTTTTAGTAGGGTTTTTATTTTTTTATATTCTAATTTGTTTCAATAACCGTTCTTTCTTAGTGATTAGTCGTTTTTGTTTTATTTGTTTCCATTAAATGTATTTACTAGCTAGAATTTGAGGATAGACTTTTATTTGTAGATATGGATATTTGTTTGAATAAGGTAGTGAGTGATTGTAATTTTTGTAAATATAAATTGGCTTCTTATTTGGTGTTCTCTGTAGTTCGTATATTCCGCTGTTTAGTTTGAAGGAAATATCGAGCAAATTTACTAAATTTTGGTTGAATTTTATGTCGATTGCGAATCATCGATTTTTGAAGGATTTTATTATTTCTTATTATGTATGTTGTTCTGCAGTTAAAATTTCTTAGAATCATTAGACCATCGTCCCACTATAAACACATTTCTAGTTTGTTAATGATATTTCCTCCATATTTTCGTATTGTAGTATCATATACCTTTTCGACAGTTTTTTATTTTTATCTATATCTTTAATAGTGATAATCATATACCGTTTTCCTATGTTTACTGAGTTAATTAATATTGTAGAGTTACAGAAGGCGCTTATCACCCTTTGATGGAGAGAATTCACATAGGTCACATGGGGATATCTTACTGTCGTCACTCGATATTATGAGGAGAGCGGTAGTCAAATTTGGATCGTTTTACAGCAGCCAAAGCGAAAGATTGCTTTCTTTGTCCCCCATCACATAGTCCAGGCAAATGAACAATCAGCCGCTCCAGGAGCTTAGAAGTCCATGATGCCCTTTCCCTTTAGGGAATATATTTTTCCCAGTTATAGGATAAAACTTCAGCTCCCCGTCTTCCATTTAGGAAAACCCAAGACTCGGCGCTTCCCGTTCCTGGAATACTTTCTCGTCTTGTCATAGATGAATCCGGACTGTTTGAATCAGGAGTCACCATTATGCATTCTCCAAAAACAGGTATATCTCCATATTATATGTAAGACATTTTCCTACACACTACTCTGCTGTGTAGATATATGTGATATATTATTCCATGCTTGGGAGCATATATATATATATATATATATATATATATATATATATATATATATATATATATATATATATAGTTCGTGTATGTCTTAGTGATTTGAAAGTCTCTCTGAGACCAAAGTATGTTTGCCATTTCTTTACCTTTCAACCCTTCTTTTCCCTCCGTGAACGACATTGTTGTTATACCCCGGATATAATACTGCCCATAAAGGGGAGATAGAAGAGGGAGAATAAATATTTCTTCCATAGCTCACTCCCGTTTCTTTCTAAAAGAAAAATTCACATGAAACAAAAAGTGGAAGAAATTGGATTCCGAATCAAGACTAAAGATGGCGGGTAAATGGAAAACATTCCTCAACAGTGTAAAACAAACTCTAAATTTATGAAGAGACTTTATCGCTACATCCACAAAAACCATGGCATATAAATGCTGCATTGATAGCTTCAAATGAATTTTTATTAAGTTTTGCGTGTCAACAACTATAGTCTAAGAGCAGTACAGATTTGAGCCTATAGTCTTGGGTGCAACGGATCTGTAAGCACATCGCTGAATTCAAAACCTACCATTATGAGTTAAATAGCCTCACAACACGGAATTTTCAAATCTTGGTGACTATGGTCACACCCATGAAGTGCACGATGCTGTTTTTCTTTCGGAATATATTTTTCCCTGATCTAAAAAGAACACCAGCTTCCAGCCCTCCATTTGAGAACACCAAAAATCGCTGTTTCTCGTTCGTAGAATGTGTCTTTTTGGACATCGATGAATCCGACCCGTTTAAATCTGGAATGATAAACATGACTTCTCCAGGCACAGCAGTATCTCCATATTTAAGACCCCTACAAACTGCTTTGCTGTGTAGATAGAAGTGATATATTCTTCACCCCATTGGTCATGTGCATATATGTATATATATGGCTTTGACTATGTCTTAGTAATTTAAAAGTCACTCTGAGAACAAAATATGTTTGTCATTCCTTTATCTTTCAAATCATCTATTCCATCCGTGAACTACGTTGTTATAACACAAATATAATAATGACCTTAACAGGGCAATTACAAACGTGAGAATAATGCATAAGTTTCTGGGACGCATAATGAGGAAGGAGGGTCTGGAGAATATGATACTCACGGTTCAAATAAAGGGAAAGAGAGACAACAGAAAACAATGAATGACATACCTAGCGGCTTTAAGCAAGTGGATGACAGAAACTGGTATGGCGAAGGTGGCGGTGGGAAAGAACTTGGTGAGAGCTGCAAGGGATGGAGGGAGGGGATCGCATAGATTCTGAAAGGACACGGCATCTAGAAGGAAAGAAGTTTAGTAGTGAAGTTGTCCTCTTTTAATTTAGTAGATGGTTCTACTTTGGCTAATAGTTTTATTTTAGATTAGTGATTGTTATAGTCTCTTTGTTCATATCACTTTCAGTTTCCTTATTTGTGGTTCTGCAAAATTTCGTAACTTCTTCCTCAACTAGATTTGTTTCCCTTTTATAGAGAACTAGCAGTAGAGCCCGGCGTTGCCCGGGGATGTAACAGTAAGAGATAGATCAAGTATCGACCATCATAAAGAATGAAAAATAAAATTAACAAAGATTATTGTTTAACGTTAACGGACACGCATATCTTAATTATTTATTTTTTTTTACGAATTGGTCAAACCCAAACTCAAACAAAAACATTGTTTTCAATCGTTATGAGTCTACCGATTGAATAGAATTTTATTATAAACAATTGTCTTGTAAATGGAATTTTTGAAGCATTCTGAATGTAAAAATAAAGAAAAAAGTGTGAAAGACAATAAGAAACACTACCTGCCAAAAAAAAAAAAAGAGTTTTGTTGAAATCGGTTGAAAAATGTAGGAAATCTGATCCCATATATAAACGAACAGACACACACAAACAATCTGGGTTTTATAATAAGTATAACTCGATATAAGTTGTCCCCCTTTTATTCTGGCGACTTAATCGTGTTTTCAAATTGATTTCGTGCAAAAACAATTGTGCTTTCCAATTTTGGGCGCTGTCAGAAACACCGCAAGGTAATTTTACGTAGTCCTGTGAAGTTTTGTTGAAAACGGTTGAAAAATGTAGGAAATCCGATCCAATATATAAACGTACAGACACGCGCACACACACACACAACCTGGGTTTTATAATGAGTATGATTATGGGTTTATCTGCTGATATATATATATATATATATATATATATATATATATATATATATATATATATATATATTAATGAAGACACATATACGTATACTTACGTTTTGGTGTGCGACTTAATTTTCGTTGATTTTCTAGCTCATCGGGCACATCTGCTTTTGTAAATATTTTGTGTTTAGTTCGTTATCATTTTTACATCTTTTTCATATCATTTTTAGAAATTATTGTTATTTTGTCTTACTTGCTTAGTTATTGCTTATATTTATTAAAACATTTTCAAATGCAATGTGGTAGTTTTGTTGGCATGGGCATTTCATTGATGTGAATCGAAATTTGTTATATTATTATTATTAGAATTGGTCTTGTTGTTATTGTCATTGGAGGAAATACGAGACATTCCATCTTAGGCCTTTTATAAAGCGTTATTACTTTTTTCTTTAAGTTTGGTTCTGTAATTATGTAGGCTGGACGTGGGTCTATTTTTTAATGAGTATAGAGACAGACACTGAAGGATATTGAGATAGTGATTTTCTAAGCGTAGATATGGTACAAGGCCGACAGTATGGAGCACACAGTAAGGATGGTACTCACTACACAATGACAATGATTACAGTTTGCACTTCATTTCTCTCAGGCGACAGAAAATTAAAGAAAAACTTAGAAAACAAGACCTGAACAAATTAT
>CAHIKZ030001686.1:192500-267500 GCA_903632075.3 Acanthosepion pharaonis
CAATACAGAGTAAAACAATATTATTTATTTTCGGATATTACGTCGAAAATATATCAAAATCGCTTTACAACACATCTCATTAGGCGATTGTAAATCACTCGCCAGTAATTTACAATCACCTGATGAGATGCATTTTATGCGTTTAACTGCAATTGTGTAGCGATATTGATATGTTTTGGATGTAATATATATATATATATATATATATATATATATATATATATATATATATATATATATATATTCCTCAAGGTTAAAACTATAGGAAACATAATTTTACAATGCAATTGGAATCTTTAAGAATATTAATTTAGTGTGACTTGGCCGATTTCACAATTCTATCATGTTCAAATTTTAAATTAAGATGGAAAGACGTGTAGCTGTTACATGAATTATCTCACATCTGACTGGAGTTAAATAATTATTTCCGTTTTATGCAATTACTTTTTTATTTTGCCATCACCACCATCATTATTATTAGAACTATTATCGTTTTTACTTGCACATTCCTTGCATATTGAACATTTTTGGATTGTAATTAAGGTAAAATAAGACATAATTCCTTAGACTTTATCTACTCAACACTTTGTTGTCATGAAGTACTTAACACTTTTTGGTCATTGACTGCGCTCACTTAACTATGACACTAATAATATTTGAAGACAAAATTCTATAATCATTTTTTGACGCAAAAATTACTATGCCTGATCACGTAACGATAACAAAAAAATCAGATTACATTTTAACTACATACATATCTGAGTCCACTTTTTCACCGTTTTTGCATAAAATGGAAATAATTCTCCATACATATTATGTCATAACCACACGTTTCTACTCGGATGTGCGGGTGGTGTAATGAATAATAACTCGGTGTTGTTAATCGGAGTAACGAGATCCAATTCCACTTGGGTGAGTTATATTTATTTAGCGGCAAATACATTTGGGAAACGTCTGAATCAACATCTTCCCCACTCAACTATGGGTTAATTAGTAATTAGTATCAATGACAACATTATCTTCAAAAAATTCTTACAATATGAAAATATTTTCTGGGTTTAAATAACCTGCAATGGGTTGATAAAATGGAAAAAAAAAATATATATATATATCGGGCACATAATGATTTAAGTTTCTTTCCACCTCTCTCTATCCACCTCTCTCTCCATTTTCACCTCTCTCTTTCCATCTACCTGTCTTTCCACTTCTCTCTTTTCACCTCTCTCTCTTTTTCCATCTACTTCTCTTTCCACCTCTCTCTCTTTCCATCTACCTGTTTTTCCACTTCTCTCTTTCCACCTCCCTCTCTCTTTCCATCTACTTCTCTTCCCACCTCTCTCTTTCCACCTCTCTCTTTCTTTCTTCCCATCTCTCTCTCTTTCCATCTACCTATCTTTCCACTTCTCTCTTTACACCTCTCTCTCTCTTTACATCTACTTCTCTTTCCACCTCTCTCTTTCCACCTCTCTCTCTCTTCCCCCCTCTCTCTCTTTCCATCTACCTATCTTTCCACTTATCTCTTTCCACCTCTCTCTCCCTTTCCATCTACTTCACTTTCACACCACACTCTTTCCACCTCCCGCTCTCTCTTCCCATCTGTCTCTCTCTTCCCACCTCTCTCTCTTTCCATCTACCTATCTTTCCACTCCTCCCTTCCCACCTCTCTCTCCCTTTCCATCTACTTCTCTTTCCCCCTCTCTTTCCCACCTCTCTCTCTCTTTCCACCTATCTCTCTTTCCATCTACTTCTCTTTCCACCTCTCTCTTTCCACTTCTCTCTCTCTTCCCACCTCTCTCTCCTTCCATCTACCTATCTTCCCACTTCTCTCTTTCCACTTCTCTCTCTCTTTCCATCTACCTATCTTTCCACTTCTCTCTTTCCACCTTTCTCTCTCTTTACATCTACTTCTCTTTCCACCTCTCTCTTTCCACCTCTCTCTCTCTCTTCTCACCTCTCTCTCTTCTCACCTCTCTCTCTCTTTCCATCTACTTCTCTTTCTACCTCTCTCTTTCCCACCTCTCTCTCTCTTTCCACCTCCCTCTCTTTCCATCTACCTATCTCTCCACTTCTCTCTTCCCACCTCTCCCTCTCTTTCCATCTACCTATCTCTCCACTTCTCTCTTCCCACCTCTCTCTCTCTTTCCATCTACTTCTCTTTCCACCTCTGTGTCACTGCGTGCGTTCTTATTTCTATTTCAGTTTTCTTTAAACAAACAATATTTTAAATATTTAAAAAAATATTTTTTTGCCATATTTAAAAAATATTTTCAAGTGAATATGATTTTAAAATATTTTTGGCACATTGAACAAATATTTTTAAGTTAATCTAATTTTTAAAAATATATATATTTTTTTAGTGAATAAGATTGAGAACGACGAGTTGCTTATACAGCAAGTATTTTTATTTCAACTTTCTTCAAACAGACTATTTTTTAATATTGAAATCAGCGTCAATGTTTTATAACTTGAACCGTCAGTTAATTAACGGGTCACCGGTAGTCAAGATATTTACTAGACTACCAGTGAACCTTTAAGATACCAGGTCGTTTCTAATGTTCTCTTTTACGCTTAACGAACAGCTGTCCAATTTTCACGTTATTAAGCAAATGTCAAACTCTTGGATTTCCTAACTACAATTAATCGGGATTTATAAGCTTATTCTATGGCACGGTGGATCCAATACACACACTTTCGTGCTAATAGCCTTCTCATCGCGGCTATGAATACTCGATTCTCTAGTCTAGGAGAATACAAAAAACAGTCAGGCTATCTTGCCCAAGAAACAACACTTCTACTGTGGCTGAAGTACACATAGTACCCCTACGAGTCTCGGTTTTAAAAAAGAAAAGAAAACTAACCATATCTGAAACTGTCATGGAAATGAGATTTGTACCATTTTCAAGCAGCGTCCCTCGTTGTGTAGCAATGGGCTTCATCAGAGGGTCATCTCTCGCAATGATTTTCCGTGGGCGTCCATTTTTCCTCTCGTCATTAAATATCCCTGCCTTTTTTTTTCATTCCTGTTAGTAGTTTACACAAGTGTGGGTCACAGGATAAAAAAAAAACAACAACTAATCAATGTCTTAGAAATAAGATTTGTACCATTTTCAAGCAGAGCAGCGTCTCTCTTATAAGAACTTCTTGGTTATAGTGTAGCAATTGAAGGGTCATCACTCGCAATGATATTCCCTGGACGTCCATTTTTCCTTTTGTCACTAAATGTCCCTGATTTTTTACGTAACTGTTTTGCTTCAACCTGTTTAACATAATTTCACGTACAAACTAGCATTTATTAAATAGAAGCATAATTTGAGTCCATTTGTAAATGAAATTCAGAAGTTCTGGTCTATGTTCTAAGACTAATGCACAACACAGATGCAATGACAGGGGTTGCTAATTTGGCAGTGAGAAATATTTTGTACATCATGTGGATAATAGCTGATGATGTAACAAAAACCTCTTGCGTCATGCATTATCATATGATAGGCGGAAATGCACAGAATGAAAATAACATATTCATGCCATTATTAGGATTTATTAGGATCCCAGTAAATATGCGGTATTATGGTATTATTGAACTGAATGACGATGAATGACTTATTGGGTGTATGAGTAAACTGTAAGGAATTATTGAGTCGGGAACCAGATTAACTAGTTGTAGGATAGTCAGTGGCGAACAACATTTAACCACCCAACTTTTGGCCTTGTGACACATGAAATGTAATATTGGCCTTGTGCCACATGAAATATATTAGCCTTGTGCCACATGAAATGTAATATTGGCCATGTGCCACATGAAATGTAATATTGGCATGGTGCTATATGAAAGTAATATTAGCCTTGTGCCACATAAAATGTAATATTGGCCTTGTGCCACATGAAAGATAATATTAGCCTTTTGCCACATGAAATTTAATATTGGCCTTGTGCCACATGAAATATAATATTGGCCTTTTGCCACATGGAATGCGATATTAGCCTTGTGCCACATTAAATGAATGAGGGCCCTGTGCTACATGAAAGGTAATATTGGCTTTGTGCCACATGAAATTTAATATTGACCACATGGAATGAGATATTAGCCTTGTGCCACATGCAATGTAATATTGGCCTTGTGCCACATGAAATGTAATATTTCAAAATAAATATGGAAATTGTCACAATGAAGTGTTCTTAGACTGATGTTAATGACTCTGTATATGCACATGGTGCTAAGGACAAAGTATTTAGAAAGTTAAGGAGGTTTGTGAACAAAATGTAGTATAGAAATTTTTTGTTATCCATTTTGATATATATATATATATATATATATATATATATATATTTAATCAATTTGAATGCTATCAACAAGACTACTTGTTTGGTTTATACATTTTTTAAGACCTAAAACTCACTGAACTTTCTTTCCATTTACATCCATTTTTGTATGGATATCTGTGTGTGTGTGGGACAACTTACGTGTACTATAAAATACACACGAAAGACATTTTTGCTATTGTGTCTGTTGTAAGAGGATCTGGGAAATTCTATTAAATTTTGAGATTTTTTTTTTCATGTGAATATCACACTATTTCCATTTTCTTGGTTCTGTCACTGCATCACCCTTTCATTCGACTTAAAACAATTTTCAAATCTGAGAACATTTCCCGAGGAAAAAGGAAACTGAAAGAAAGAAATGAACACTAACAACTACAACAACGGAACGAATCAATAAGCTCAAAAGAAAAGACAAGATAAAGCGTATATGAAAAGTCTGTAGAATTTCACAAAGAGAATAACTTATATATTGATGGCTTAAAAAATAAAAACAAGAAAAAAATGCGCAATAAACAATCAAAGAGAAAAGTAAAAAATAACCTGATGCCCATTTCAAAATATTTCTGGGATTGAATATTTCCTAGGGGCCCCATAAAACTTTAAAATCAATTGCAGCAGAACTTGAAAGAAATAACTTACATCTTAAAAAATATATATATAATTTCCTTTCTTATATTTTGCGAAAAGAATGAAAAAAAATGTACATGAATTTTAATACGGGAAGATACTGAAAAATGTTCAGACTTGACAAAGTGGCCAAGCATCGGATGTTTTGGATAGGCTTCTTCGTCAGACTGGAAATTTACAGCCCACCTTCCTATTTAAAGAAAATGTGGGGCACATTTTATTATTTGATTAATTTAGCTTTAGAGTAAGCTCGACTTTTAGACTTTAAAATATTGATAGCTTTAGTTTCTTTGAAGATCTTTGATTACGGTATTTCTTTCAGGTTTTGAATTTAATTTCCATGTAAGGGTGTGTGTGATAAAATGTGAAAAAATATTGATTACATTCATCACGATCTCTTAGTTTTTGTGCTTATTTCAGAGACAATATCTATTTCCATATAATATGATTTTTCATTTGGACTGCTATGGAATATTGAATCTCTTATATGTCTTTGAATGCGGGACATATTCATGACAAAATTAAAGCGACAGAGATTGGGCGCCAACGACAATGATGCGGGAAACGATGAAGACTTTAGGGTAATCGTAACTACACAGAAATTGCTGTAGGCTACTAATGATGACAGGTATATTGGAGAATTTAAAACTAATTGGACGAAATGTAAGAGATGTAAAATAGAGCAGTGAAAATAATTCTTCATTTATTTAAAAGAATTCATAGACAAACTCGTAGCACAATCAAGTAGCAACTGCAGCTGAGCACAGAAAAAGTAGCTGTGGAGAATTTTTTCTCGCTCCATCCTAAAGGGAATAGACCAGATTTATTGGAATCTATCTAAGATAAATCTTTTGTGAGTGTGTGACGCGTTTTTTGTGCATTCGTTTAAACTTTCCCATATATATATATATATATATATATATATATATATATATATATATATATATATATATCATTATCAACATTATAATATATGGGTACAAAGGGATATTTTATAAATCAACAAGTTCATGCATTAGTTGCTCTCACTAATGTGTCAGACGATGAAAGCGACGATTGTGGAAGAATGTCTCCTCTCCTCTCAGAGGCAATAAATTAAATTAAATTACATTACTAGATCCGACGACCAAAAGATTAGAAAGTCCTTTTTATTTGTTATCTATATCTATCTATCTATCTATCTATCTATCTATCTATATCTATCGAATTATTCACACACACACACACACATATATACATACATACATATATATCTATATGTGTGTGTGTCAATAATTAACATATATATATATATATATATATATATATATATATATATATATATGGCATTTTTTCTGTCTGCTCTGTTCAATCACAGTTGCCGCCTGAACGCGTGAACCATTATTGATGAAACTGTTTGAACGATATTTTCTATGAAAATTTCTGACATTCAGGCCGGTAAAATGTTAAACTGACATCATTGTGTAACTAGTTTAATTGGAATTTTATAAAAATATAAAATGAAACCGATAAAGGCCCATAGATCACATCTCACCGCCTTTATATGGTTATAACAGTGTTAAGCCAGTGAGATAATTGCCCTCGTAAACCTTTTAGAAATGAAGATACACGTGTTATGAAATAATAACTCTTACAAAGCTTAAAATTCCAGACAGATATGGATTTTGTTCGATTTTTAAATATTAGAGGCCCACATCTGAATGAATTTCAGGTTATCTTCTAAATTATTTAACAAATTTATTCGGCATAATGTTCCTTTGAAAACGATCCCAGTGGTGTGTTTACATTGTAAAAGTACAATCTGAAGCGATATCCCCCAAGTTCATCATTAAATTCACCAGGTTCAAGTTTATTAATTACAAAGAAATTGGCACGATCTATTCGGTCAATTAAACGTAAAACAACATATAAATTGAAGTCATTTGCGAATAGAAACTTTACCCAACATCATATTTCAACCTGCCCTTAAAAAGTCATATCGTGGTTGTTGTTGTTGTTGATGTCTGTGGAATAACAAACTGTTTGAAGGACATTTTCGTATTATATTTCCGGTGTGTAAAACAAATCTAGCTGTGGAAATAGACATCCTTCTTTACAAATCCAAACGTCCTTAATCGGCATGATCCATGTACCCTTAAGTTACGTTTTACATTTAATTACGATAGGTTAATTGGACGATAGAATTTTTGAATACCCTAACAGCAGGAGGCTTCCCACCTCACAATGTGCATCTCATTATTGATGCTGCTAATAAACATGTTTCCACCAAAGCTTTGCAATGTCATACGATTTACAATTAAGAAGATGAAACCAACTGTCTTGGAGGCGACAAATCTATCAAAGCAAGCGGTGAGTCTGTATTTATTCCTAACATTCCACTTATTCCGTTGGATATGCGTTTCCAGTTCAAGTGACTGCAATTCCTGGTGAAACTGAGTTTTGCAATCAGCATTAACAAAGGTCAAGGACAATCCTTGGATGTGGTAGGCCTTAACTTTACAGAACCAGTTTTTTCACATGGCCAACTTTATGTGGGATGTTCACGAGTCGGCAATCCATATCACTTGTTTATTTAAAGACTAAAAATGTTGTTTACCAAGAGGATCTTAAAATTCATCATGTATTTACAACTTAACTTTATATTTATCAGTTTAGTAAATCTTTTGTTAATCTGTATTTTATTCTATTTGTAAATCTATATATAAATACATTTGCAGGTATATTGTAAAAATATATGTCACTCCAGTTGTGTTTCTACTGTAAATTTATTTTAATACCAGCACCGTCAAGGGCTCTATTCTCTATGAGCGCACAAAAGCCTTGTACAAGGCTACTTATTTTACATTGTTACTTTCAGATAACCGATTTGCCTGTTATTACGTAAGTCGCTTTACGATTTTGGTATTGATAACTTATTGGAATTTCTTCCCAAACTCCTAGGGACAGCGGTTTGGCATTGTCTGTGAACGAACAAAAACCCTTTTCAGTGATAGTTACTTTGAATTGTTACTTTTAGATAACCCATGAAAGAATATGAGAACGGAATCTTTTGGATAATATCCGCTTTTCGGGCAATTACCAGATAAGACAGCAAGTGTATATCTATCTATCTATCTATCTATCTATCTTTGTATCTGTGTTTGCATATATATATATATATATATATATATATATATATATATATATATATATATATATATGTGTGTGTGTGTGTGTGTGTGTGCGTGTCTCAGAAAAGAAGAAAAAAATAGAAGAAGGGGAAGAGAAGGAAAGCAAGTGTACTGTAAATGCATTAGTGGGGATAGAAAAAAGAATTTAACCACCACCAATACATTGCTTTCCTTCTCTTTCTTCTTCTTCTTCTTCTTCTTAACACACGCCTCCTCTCTTTTTGTTATACTCAACGTCGTGCGTTATTTTATTTATTTTTGCAAATAATAATGTGGCGTTCTTTATATCTTTTTTTCTTTGCTAAATAAAATATGGTGAGATGATCATTTGATAAAAATCGCCTGAGGATACCGTAAATTTGAAACCAAGGAAGCGGAATCAAATGACCTTCTGAGTTTTAGAGATAAAAAGTTCTACATGTTAATTTTACTTTTGTTTTTTCACACGTGTATTGAGCACATTTTAATACTATTGTTTCATGGCCTGATTCAACTCTAACCATTAACCTCATACATATATATATATATATATATATATATATATATATATAGATAGAGAGAGAGAGAGAGAGAGAGATATATATATATATATATATATATATATATATATATATATATATATATATATATTTGTGTGTTTAGGCAGCAAAATCTCTTTTTGGTATATATGATTGAATAAATTACAGACATTATGTAATTTATTAATATTCTTAAATATATTTTAAAGTATATTAATAAATTAAGGTTAAGAATAACAAGGGGAAGGGAAGGAACGTACTTGGGAAGCGAAAAGAAAGAAATTTAAACATCAACACATATCTCTAATCGTTTAAAATCAATACACGGAAACTTATTCGTGAGTATGTATGGATGTTATTAAAAATTATCAGACCACCCCATATATATATATATATATATATATATATATATATATATATATATATATATATATATATATTGGGGATATCTTTGCAGAGTGTCACTGAATTTGATGTGTGATAGGAATATAAGTGGAGGAAGGGTGTTTTTAAAGATGAGGAGAATAGATGGCAGATGCCCCGTGAATTGAAGACGCTAAGATTATAGTGCCCAAGAGAATATTCACGTAGAAATCTTTTCCACAAGGTGGCAGTTCTTGGAACAGCCTAATTGAAACTTCCTGCTTATATCTAGTCTACATAAGAAATGAAAGTTTATTTGACAGTGTAAGGTTCCTGGAGTTTCCTAATTTGAATACTTCAGGTTTGGGATCTAGAAATAATGGAATCTCACAGAGCACTTTCTTGTGTGACTCATCTTTTGGAGGTAATATTCAATTCCCAATTCCGCAATCACTTCCCTATTAACCTTTGTTATTGTATTGATTAGATATATATATTCACACCATCGAGCGATCGGACTGATTCCATGGAAACGGTATATCCGGTCCTTTCAGCTAGACAATTATAACTAAGACACCATTAAGCATCATCCAGAATTCTGAATAGCATATCGATGTTCTCGGGAGAAATCTAGACCACCACACACCCACACGACAAACAGATAAAATGATTATTTATGAATATGTATGATTTTTTCGTAAAGTTATATTTATTCGGAAGTATAAATGTAAATCTGTCATAATTTCTTAAAACAAGTGTAAAATTTATGTATAGACTTTAATATTTTCCATCTGTCATTTGCAATCACCTACGTTCCTTCCCACAGAAAAATAGGGAAAACTACAACAAATAAACAAGCTGGCCACTCTTTCAATACATCTTAATTTCCTAACACAGAGTTCATGACGAACACAGTTTTATAGCTGCCGGAAGAATATTACAACTTGGAATATTAAGATACATGCAAATCAAAAATGAAAACAAATGTAAAGAAAGCGCATTTCAATAAAATAGGGAAATTGATTTGTTATACAAAAGCCTAAATTATATATATATATATATATATATATATATATATATATATATATATATATATATATATATATATTTGGTTAAAAACAGATGACAAAAGAATAATGTGTGAAAGAAGATCAGGGCAACGAGAGGGAAATGGAATTTGGTCTTGAAAAGTTAAGAAAGAAAGACTACAAATGAAGAATTTGATCGGAAGAAGAAAATACTGAGATGCCAAAATAGATGCAGAAACGCGACTTACATAAAATAAATTTGTCCATTCGTTTTTATATTTAAAATTCGTTGTATAAGAATAAAATAAAGTATTTCATAACGCTTGGAGAGAATTTGTCGACATATAGCTGTGCATGCTGGCATGTCGATATAACCAATTTATTTATATTGTATGTTTTCGCATATAAAAAACTCAATTATGATATATACAGACACAAATGCGCGAACACACACACACACACACACACACACACACACACACACACACACACACACACACATATATATATATATATATATATATATATATATATATATCTGTGTGTCTGTGTGTCAGTAAAAATTCTTGTATATATGCTGTAAGAGATTTATCAGAAGAGAGAAGTTTGTGTGTGTGTTTGTGTGTATGTAAGTGTAATTGTAGTAATGTGATAACATGTCGTGTCTTATGTAATTATCATAAAGTTTTTCCACGTGAAATGGAAGAGCCGAGTTCAAATCTCAACTTCGCCTTTGTGTTCAATTTCGCAGAAATCTATTCTTGGGTGATAGTCAGTCCAGGAGAAGAGCCATTCTGATTTGTACACTGTAGAGCATGCAACATAAAACGAGGCAAATATCTTTTTTTTATGTAGATTAACATTTCGCACATATAAAATTATACACGCTGTGCCGAATTATCAATGTTTACGCCCTCAAAGGCCATGCGATTGAAGTTTTAAATGGATAAGATCAACTGCTTATGTGTGTGTGTAATAATGAAAAAAACAAAACAAAAAAAAAACAAATGATTTTTATCTAATAATCTGACAGATATTTTATTAGTTTTAAGTGATACAAAACTGTTGGATTAATAAATAAAAATCCAACCCTTTCTTTAGAATTTACTTTAGGATACTTTGACCAGTTACATCTATTTCGAGAGTCAGAAAAACCTGTATTAAAAAGCACTATTCAACTTTGTGATCATCGGCCCACTCCATAGCTGAGAGGTCCAAAGCCCATTAGAACTGATAATGTATTTCGAGGGGGATGCAGATTCAAATCCTGCCGTAGCGCGCATATGTTCTCAAATCATATTTCTCGAATATTCCTACCGGTAAATAGCATAAATACAACATATACTTATTAATAAACAATCGGAGCTGCTACTCGAAATACGAGTATCCACCAAAAGAACGTTTAAGTAATACACGCAGACAGGGTGTGTCAAAGATATTTTTACAAACTTTGGGTCGGTTTCCCAACGCGAAAAGAAGGACGAAAGTTTATATAAACATATGTCCGTAAATCTTCACTTTTAAGTTTATGTTTATCGTAGAACCTCTTAAATATACAATACTAAGTATGTCCACTATTTCGGCATAAATTTTCTATATTGAAGTTTAAAATGAATTTTTTACAACGAAAAAACATTCTTGAAGATTTCATTTTAGCTTTAATTGAAAGTTTAATAATTAAATTTACGATTTGTATTAATTAAACAATTCTGGTGTATTTCAGATAGAAACTATATACATTTGATTGTCAAATTTAATTTCAAATTTTTAAATTTTCTTAAAAACGGCCATTTTCTTAATTTTAAGAAATTTGTAAACAAACACAAATTTATCGATTTTTAAAATATTTAAAAAAAATTCTGACACGTTATTTTAGTAAAATTAAAAAAATTAGTGTTAAAGTAATCTGATTTCAAAGAAATCTTTGTTACTTATAGCATAAAAAAATAATATACAACCAATTATTAACGAGCGGTCCCGTTCAGTTGTTCGATCTTATTGATAATGGTTGATTGACGAGCCGATGACAGCTACTACTGATGACCATAAATGACATAATTTTTAAGTCTGATTTTTTAAAAAAATATTCTATTTGAGTATGACACACACTAATGGAAATACAATACATAAAATAAAATTATTTAGTGAAATAGTAAATGAAAAAAAGAAAAAATAATTTAAAATTTAAAGTTTACACTTTTACAGCTGATCGGAAAATACAATCTGTTAATAAACGAAATGTTTTGAAAAGGCCACGTAAAGGGACAAAACCCTTAGATCACGTGACCTTGTTATAATAATGGCAATTTCTGTATATCATACATGGAAATAAGGAATGTATTACAAAAAAAATACAACATAAAAAATTTTTTTAAAAAAAGTAGCGCAACTAAATTTATTAAACTTAGCAATTTTGGATTCGTAAATTTTTTTTTCTACTTAATTACTACATAATATCGAGGAACCTCCTAATACAGAGCTTTACACGATTTAAAACTATTATAAATTATTATAATTAAAATTTCTTAAAAAAAACGAAAAAATTCTTGTAAAAATTAATTATTCATCAGAAAAAATTATTTTTTCAGACAATAATGTCTTAATATTACTTATTTACAAAAGCAATTAAAATCTTTTCTAATTAAGTAATATCATAGTTTTATTGATTCATTTTTTTCAATTCAGAGCAGATTTTTCAGTTAAATAGCTCAAATTTGTGAAAAAAAAAGTAGATTATTTAGCATCTTCGAAGACTCCTACTTTTAACAAAAAAAAAAAATTCAGGAACCAAAAAGGTTTTGGGCGAAATTTCATTAAATTAAGTAAATGTGGGATAACATATTTTAAAAAATATAATTTTTACCAAAATTATCTAAAAAAAATATTTCAAAAAATAATTTCATTGATTTGTGAATAAGTCCTGAAAAATTTCGTTAAGATTGGACAATTATTTTATTTTTACAAGAATTTCCAAATCAATATGTTTTTTCAAAAAAAAAAAAAAAAAAAAAAAACTGTTATTTTAAACGTCACCGCGATGACGTAAACAAAGACGACTTTAACCAAAATTTCGAACGTGTTAGAAAATATTAAAAAATTTCAAAAAATAATTAAAAATTACTTTTTTCTTTCATCTAAATAATAACATAAGCATTTTGACGATAATACTTTATTTTCTTTAAGTTTGTGGCATTTTTCATTTACGCTATGCTGTTTTTCCGCGAAAACAGTGGACATGCTTATACAATACTTGGTAGAATCCAAGAATACTTATTACCATATTTTGTGGTACTACGTGTCCTGTCACAGCAACAGGACGATAAACATCAAGAGTGGTTGAGTGACACGTCTGCCTTCGGTCTGGAAATGCAATTTTATACAGCCGTGCAGCCTCGCGTCCATTACTATTCCTTCAGCCGTGTGTAAAAATCATATATGCCTGCTCAAGTTATGAATATCCTGTTATTGTTAAACGGAAAAAATCTTTCTCAGTTTACTTATTACTACAGACGTTAAACTTTCAGGACAGACTAGCAAGAAATGTACATGAATGACAAATGTAACCTAGTCTACATGGCAACACAGCGCCACCTACCGTAAACCTTATTTAAATTTGATAACTCAGAAAGTCAGGATTTTTTAAAAAGTGTTTATATGGTCTTTTGTCCCTGATTTTTTGTAATAAAATAGCCTTGAATTTATTTTTCCCCGAATTTATTTATATATATATATATATATATATATATATATATATATATATATATATATATATATGAAGAAATACACTCTTAAGGTAAGCTATATTTATGGGATAAATTACTAATTATCAGACATAGAGCGTGTGTAAATATATAAGTGAACATTGAAGTCAACACTTAGAGGCGTCAGGCTGTTTCATGCGAGACGCAATCGTCAGGCCACCTGACGATTGCATATATGTATGAAAACAGCCTGTGGCCGCTGAGTGTTGACTTCAATGTTCAGTTATATATATATATATATATATATATATATATATATATATATATATATATATATATTGTTGTTTTTTACTGCTTATTAACCCTTTGTGGGTTATTTCAAGCCGAATTATATATTTTAATTATAAATCGTTGTTTGAAAATGAATACTGCTTTGAAAAATTCTTGAGAACATCAATGAATTTTTTTAAGTTACAATGCCAACTATTTATTCCACAGCTGAGGGCGATGGATTCATGCCTTTCTGGGGGTTATTTGTGCGTAAGTGAATGAAACACTCTCATTTCTCCTTCCGATTACACCATCCGCAAATCCACTAATTTATATAGCGGCGTAACGTTAAGCGGCGTATAAAAACGGGGATCCTAGGAACCGAAATTAAAATGAAATTCCGAGTGAGTTTGTTTCTTTCGCAAAGCGTTAATGTCCTCGAAAAAATGCATGATTTCATCTTACAAGAGATATTGGAATCTCTTGTCTTTTGTAGAAATCTGCCTAATAAATTCTAAGTGTCATTTTATGTATATAATGTGGTGTTCAAAAGTAGGTATACACTATTTATCAATTTACAGGCTGTCCCCCAAAAATCAGAAAAATTCACATTTGCTATATAATGAAAAAAAATTACATAACATATAAAAAATAATTATATATTTTATGATATGAATGAACTAAATAGATTAACAAACGAAATTAAGAAACCTATATTTTTTAATCATTTATTGTTCCAGTATAGGAGACACGTTGGAGTAATGGATGGAGTAATGGACTCCAGTCGAATCTATTACATTCACTTGCGTGCTAATACCCTTGAGAAATGTAAATCTAAATTCGTGACTCAAGAAATTTTGCCAGATTTCTTTAGTTTGAACACCAAAACTAACATTTGTTTTTTTGTTCTGTTTTAAGATACCTAATTCCTATACTTTGCTTTTGATTCAAATAACTGTAACAAAATTGCAACAATTAAAAAAACCCCAAAAAACTACCAAATTTTCTCTTTTGTTGTAAGGTATTATGTAGTATTATAATAGTCGTTCTATGATTCCTTTCTGTTCATCTTTTATTTCTTATCTCTGCATATCTACGTTTTCATTATCCAATCAAATGATTCCAGATAGGATTAACTCTGTGAAAATCTAACATGAGAAGGACTCAGAGATATAGTCTGTGGGGAAGACTGGACAATAATTTCACTGTTTATTCTATAGAAAAGAGTGACTGACTATGTACAAGTATTTACGAATATAACCAAAACTATGTCCTGATCTTCTCGCTATTTACGTTTGATGTTTCGAAATCCACGAGAGTCTATCATATGTAAAGAGAAGGAAAATATAAGTGTAGAACGTTTTAAAAAGCTTTTCCACAATGGTAAAAAAAGATCAGTTTCCTGATCTTTAAAAATGGTTTTTCACTGAATTGTAAGGCGAAAATATAAATTGTAAGGCGAAACTATAATTATAACAAAGGATTTAAGTTTTATTACTTATATTCTAACCATGAGTAATCTAGGCATTTTGATTCAACTCAATTGTTGCAAGAGTGTATCCGAAGTTTTAAAGCGATATCATAAAAATGCTCAACGAAAACTCCCGTGAAATAATGCAGTTGAAGTAACAGAAAACAATGTATGGTATTAAGAGCTTCTTATTTCTAATTTCAAATTAACTTTTGACAAAGACTAAACCTCCATAAACATAAAAATATCGGAATATGATAGAGAAAGGGAACTCAGGTAGCGTGACGTATAAATAAAATAATAGTTTATTATTATCATTATTATTATTATTATTACACATTAGATACGGTGAAAATAAATTTTAAGAATATTAATTTTTATTTATTTCATTGAGTTTTTATTTATTCATCTTCAACTCATAAGCAATAACTTCATACATCCATTAAAAGATTCGTATAAACAGACATACATAAATACATACAAACATATATATATATATATATATATATATATATATATATATATATATATATATATATATATATATATAACACTTTTTATATATTTACCTGTTTCACGCTTTTGCGATTTCGAAAATAGGAATTTTTTCTTTGGATGCCTCTGAAATCTAAAATTATTTTTAAGATTCTCCAAAAGAAATGAATCAGATCGTCGACAGCATGAAATGCATTTGTTTATCGATTGTGTGTGTGTGTGTGTGTGTGTGTGTGTGTGTATGTGTGTGCGTGTGTGCGTGCGTGTGTGCGTGTGTGTGTGTGTGAAAAGAGAAAAAAAAGATAAAAACTTAAGAAGATCGGTGGGGTGCTTATCCGTGTCAAATAATAACGGACACGCTATTCGAACTTTTTAGATATTTTAGTCACTATTGGTAACCAATTGATGTACGGATAAACAGTGGATTAGAAGGGGATGATGAATGTTCGAGTCAGAAAACGAAGGAATGCCCAACAACTATCTTCAAATATCTATTCATCTTTTTGGAGAGTTCTTATCAAGGGGCATAATTTGGTAGCGAGTTAACTTCCCTGGTAATGACGTCTTTTCTAACACATCTATGAAGCGTGATGCTTATAAAACGTTGCTTAGTTTGCTCTTACTCTTTGGCTTCCACAATGTGTTTTTTTTTTATTTCAGTGTTTGGTTGTTTATTTACGTTTCACTAGAACACTCTGTGGAAGTTCAAACGTGTCCAAGAATATATTGAGAGGAATGACTGTCATTTATTTTTGTCTTTGGAAGGCAAGAATGGCGTAATTGATTTGCGTTTTCAACCCAGATAGATGACTGCAAATCAACATCATAGATAACATTTCCATCGCGATGCACGATGTAGCCTTGTGTCCACATGCCTTTGCCTTTACGGCAAGCGCTGGCACACAGGTCGTCCTTGTACAAATGAATGTGGCACTGCACCATGATAGGGTTTGAACTGTTTTTCCGTCATTCTCTCTCTTTTGTAAGAACGATTTGGTGCTGGGCCATTTGGTGGATTTCGATTTGGAGATGATCTGTAGACAGATATCTCGATAATATATCGTGTAGTTCCCACCACCATTTAGTTTTAAAAGTGCGCTCTTAAAGGTGTCCCAACGCGCCCAACTTTAACATTTTATTGTGGATGCAAAGGTGGGGATCTGATATCCTGAAAACCGTACTGTCCATAGATTCCAGATAATACTGCTGAAGTAAATACGCTGCAATTATCAGAGACTAAGGGATCTCAAATCTGCCAAACACTTGTAGCTTTGTTATAGTTTCTGACCATTTTGTATACGCATCAACCAGGATCATATATTGTGGTGTATTGATTGATCCTGCTAGATAACCATGAACTCATATCCATTCCGGGGAGTGTTACATACCTGTTATAACTTTGAGCAATTTTGTCCGTGTTCCTCTAAATGCATGTCCATATTCGTTCATTAGACATAACTGCTCGCTAAAGCATTCATTCGGTTCATTCCCTGCTCTCCTTAATGAAATTGTCTATGATCACTCTTTTACAGGTGTATTGCTACGGCGATGCGTTAGCCAAACAGAATTGTTCCACTAACTTCAGACAAGGAAGAACTAACTTGGAAGAATTGTTGGAGATGTCTATCAGCACATACTGGCCAGTTAATTGTGTGAAAGTGCGAGAATTTCTATAGGAATTGATTCGTTGTAAACGGTTAGCTGTGTACACTAGGATGCCTTTCTTTGAACAAATAATACTAACAAGAGACCTGTGGTCTGTGATGAGGGTAAAGTGGCATCCATATAGCATTCAATGTAATTTTTTTATAGCAAACATAATGATCTAGCTGTAATTGCCATCTGTGCGTGTAAGTGTTCTGGATGTGTGTGCAATAGCTTCTTCGTTTCCACCTGGAAAGATGTGTGAAACTCCAGGTCCAGTGACATAATTTGACACATTTTAAACATCAACAGTATCCAAGGATTGATTGTAGTCTGTAAGTAATTGTTCTGATCTAATTGACAAATGCCGATTTGCATTCTGATAACCAGTTCCATCGGGCATATTTTTTCAAAAGATTTTTCAGGGGATTACGTACCTGGGGCATTCGTGACATGAATATTACATTGAATTGCTTACATACATTACCTTTGCAGAGGTATATTTTACAACACTTAGCCTTTAAAGCTTTTTTTTTTATTATTAGCCATAAGAAGACGCTTTCCGTCGTAATTTTATATTTCACGAATAGAAAAATAATGACTATTTTCAAAAGTATTTTTTTATTATTTCTAATCAATATTATTTTTTTGATATTTTATACACATATATATTTGATGTTCTAGTTTCTAGTAAAAATGACAATGGTAACTACTGAAATTAAACATAAGGAATAAATAAATTCCTTATACACCTGCCTGGGCCAAAAATGCGCTTTAAAATAAATTGCCAGTTAATAGGTTAATGTCATAAAAGAGATTTTTTATATTGGTTGATGTATTTGTGGCAATGTAAACCTAGTTTTATTCTACAGTCACATTTGTTGCCGTAACCAATTTCCTATGGAAATGCTGTACAAGAAAATTCATTAGTTGTGTCTGTGTTTTAGAATATTATTCCTGCTGTTGACTTCTGCGGAGATTGTTATGTTGATTCATTATGGTAAAGCCCATTGGATATCGCTGGAGGGGGTTGACATCTTGTGAAAATCCACGTTACCACTGTTGAGTCCGTAGGGGTGTTTATTTGTGTAAAATAGGAACCAACACGCAACTCGAATTTTATACATTTTATTCACTGTTGGTAACATTAGATGTATACATCACCAGTGCATTAAGAGTGTCCGAGAGAGAACAGGATGGAATGTCCACAGCCATCTTGAAATGACTTTTCTTCCTTTTAGAGAGTTCAAATCAATTTTCTTCCTTTTAGAGAGTTCAAATCAATTTTCTTCCTTGTAGAGAGTTCAAATCATATGGCGTCCGTCCTAACAACATCCAAAACACGTATTTATGAAATATTATTTGGATTGCAAATTAACAGCGTCTATTTTCCATCGTGAACATGTTTAGTCACATCAATGTAGACACCATTTTAGTCCAAAGAAGTCGTAAAGGACGAGACACGACAAGCAAAAGTTTTCCACATTTTTTCAAAATTTTCCTTAAAATATGCATCTATAATAATAATGGACTCTCCCGTCGGTTTCGACGTATGAGGATCTTTTGCTTATTGATTCAGTTATGAAAGTTTGTCCGTTATATATATATATATATATATATATATATATATATATATATATATATATATAATATATATATATATATAACTCATATATATATATATATATATATATATATATATATATATATATATATATATATATATATCAATATCAAATCGGTCGGGTTTCGATCCTGGGTAGAAGCAATCGGATGTCCTATCCACACTGTAGAGCCGTGAAAGATTAAAACAACCTGTAATGGCTGACACTCCTCCCCTCTCTCTCTCTCTATATATATATATATATATATAGCGTCATCCACATAAAGTAATAAAAAACTAAATCAAATCACCTTGCATGTCGTATTCAATGAAAATATATATATATATATATATATATATATATATATATATATATATATATATATATATTTTTCATTTCACCTCTTGGAAGTAAAGTCTGATGATCCAGAGCCCTGTAAAAAGGTTGTGGTGAAAAACTTATTACATGGAACCTTAAAAGAGATCTGTTTTTATTCAAATATATCTATATCTATATCTCTCTATATATATATATATATATATAGATAGATAGATAGATAGATAGGTAGATAGATAGATAGATAGATAGATAGATAGATAGATAGATCGTACCATGTGTGGGAAACAGTAAAACAGCCTGTCTGTAGATGACGCAATATATACACAGACATACACACACACATACACACACACACACACACACACACACACACACACACACACACACACACATATATATATATATTTATAACCTTTATAACTATATAATACCTAGCATTTTCCCTATACATATAAATATACCCAATTTTACTCCCAATACTGCGTTCAATACATGGTACGATATTTATTTTCGAATGGCGCCTCAAGCTGCGATCGTCTCGTCCGGGCAATAAGATAAAAAATCTCCTTCCACACAATTCGAACATGATGAGAACTAGACCAGGGCCGCAATGTAGGATCATCGTGACGGAGGTTTTCAAGCTTCTAGCGTTGTTAAAACATTTTAACAAGTTGTCCATGATTCAGCTACTCCAGATAGCGGTAAAACTTGGTAGGGTCCCAGGAGAACAGAAAACCAAAGTTTTTAAAGTCGCACCACGTGAAACAAATTTTTATTCGCAAGTAATAAAATATATATCCGCGCAAACATACATACATACACACACACAGGTATATTTTTTTTATTCGAAATTTTATTATGAGAAAATGAAGAAAAACCATTTTATAATTAAATTTTGCTTTCCGCAAAAGATCATCCTGTAGCACAAATCTTTGGCATTCGTTGAAATGTGTCTCATAGTTTAAATTTGATAATTAATTCTATTCTTTTTTCAATGATTCTAAGGGTCTTTTTTCCTTTTATTTTTCATTCTTTTGTCAATATCATCCCATTCTAATCCGGGTGGGGGGTGCTTCAAACTTCATAGTATTCCTTTACTTTTTTTAGCCAGTTTTACCCTAAAGATCCGTTTAGGTGAAACCTAGGTAAGTTTGCCTAACTTCTTAGGATTTATTGTAGTTTTTTGCTCTACTTAGCGTGTTGAGGTCTCTACGTTTTTGGCTTTCTATTCGTTTGGTTTCTTTTTTCTTTGGACTAAGGACTTAAAGAACTTGGCGATTTTCTTCGTCTGGTTCTGATATTTTGAAAAGAAACAAATGGTACCGATTTGTCCTGACATATATGCACAGTTGAGCTATGTGGCACCATTTAACGAGGCAGAAAAAAAAAAGAAAGAAAAGAAGGAAAGGAATAAGACCCAAAGGTGGATTTTGAGACAATGGGTAAAGGATATTTTGATAGTAACAAATGAAAAGAGTGTCATTACAATGACAGGGAAATTCTGAGTGGATAAAGGAATCGGGTGTGTTTTGCGACGGCTGTATTATCTGGGATACGTAAACAAACTGCTGGCCGACTGGCGAAAAATCAAATGAAAATGTTATTTCGATAAGTGACAAAAAACAGGGTGGATAAAAGGGACTTTGGATAGATATGAAAAATTAAAAGCCACACACGATGTGTCCACTGACCGATTTTTTTCGACGGAACATCTTTGGCCTGCGATAATAAAATTATGTTATCAGAAATATGTACCGAAAGGAAATGAATGGGAATTTAGAAATGTTTTTTTCGGGGCGACGTTGGCCGTGTTAAAAAGACCACCCATTCGGATAATTAGCGATAAGATGACTGACCAAAACCAGGTGTAGAACAAGAGTTATGAGAGTTATATTGTCCTGTTTGCGGCTAGAGAAAATGATAACGGCGATTAAGAGGAAGAAAAGGAAAAGAAAAGATAATTTTTTTTTTTAGTTAAGCAAGATATTTTTTTTTTCCTGAAACAAAGCCGCGGATTCGTCCACGCCCGACTAAGACATCATTGGTCAAGTGGTGATCACGTGACGCACGAAGGAAGCTGTCGCCGCCCATCCAGATGATAGGTATGAGAAGCTGCTACGAAGAAGTGGGGAGGGCAGTTCACGCCCCTCTGAAGTATGGTGAGAAGGTGGGAGTGAGGAAAGGTTCCCAAAATGGAAAAAAGTGGAAAATTCCTAACCAAAAAATAAAAGAGGTGGATATGTATTTAGAATTATCGAGGAACCCCCGACGCCGACAAACCCACCCCGGTTTTGGTCGGCGTCCATAAAAGCGAAGCCACAGCGAGCAGAAATCAGTTAAGTTTGAGTTCGAGTTGAGTTCAGAGAGACAGTTCCCAGAGTCAGTCTCCAGTTGAAGAGTTCGCAGATAGCTGACCAAGATTCACGCAAATTCCGGACTCCTCTTCAATCCAAGAACAATTATTTTGAAGAGCGACTTAGATCCAGACCACCAAAATAAGTTTTTTTTCGACTTTCGTCCAAAGACACACCGAAAAACCAATTTCTTAAAGAGCAAACAACTTGAAGCGTTAAAACTCGCCTAACGGAAAACAACGTGTCACAATCCACAGAACGGGTCGGGAGATAGATGCAGTCCTATGTATCGAACAACTAGACATAAAGTTTGTTATCTTTTTTCTTTGATACTTTGAACTTTTGAGTTTTCATTTTATTTTCTTTTTTATGCATATTTGTGTGGTATCACCCCCGTTGAACTCGATTTGCATTACGGCCCCAACTACTGATTGATCTCGTCTGCCTAAGATCAATTCACAACGTGGGTAGGCAGACTGGAGATCAATGCAGTTACGTTGGTAACCAGGCGTTGGAAGCGAGTTGGGAACGACGAGGCTGATATCAAATCTAACAAGATTCCCACCCGAATCACCAAAAGGTTAGAACGTCACATTTGGGTGCCGCGACCGATACCAAGCCAGTTGGTCGTCACAGGACGAGACAACACGACTGACGCGACAGGCGGACGTCACGTTTGGAGCGGCGACACCCGAACGGAGCAGCGAGGAGCGAACAGCTGGCGCCGCGGCGAGGACGTCACAATTGGTGCTGTTTGGGGACGTCACAGTTGGTGCCGTGGTAGACCAGGATAGAACGTCACAGTTGGCGCTGCGACCAGGGGACGACGTCACAGCTATCCGAGGTTTTTAAAAAGATGATACAAACCATATTATATATATGTGAAATATATATATATATTTATATAGCTAGTAAAAATAGAATAAATTTCGCATATAAAATGTTAATATATATATATAATTATTTATAAATATATATATATTTTACTTTTCAATACAAAAAACTCTTAGGGTTTCATTTGAATATTTATTTCGCATTTAATGATCGTAAATTTATTTAAAATGGGTCAAATTCATATTCATTTATTTGTTAGAAATAAAATTCACAAGTCAAATTGAGTTTTAATTTGTAAAATATATTATTCCAATGATAAAATAAAAGATTCACCCATTTTTTTTTTTGGCAAATTATTTCAGCAGCGCGTTTTAAGAACGGAACCAACCAGACATTTTTACAAAGAGAATGCAGATTAAAATTCTTATAAAATGGTCTTACATTAATTTTGAATTTTTAAACAAAGGCCCCAGTCTGTTCTATTATTTACCTATTGTCCCAATGTATATAAAAATTAATATTTCAAAAGCGGTTTAATTAAAACTGAAAATTAAAACTGAAATGAATATTATCTATTTCGAGATTTTAAATTTTCATAAATTTTTAAAAATTAAATTGAGGAATAGAACCACATAATCTACTGTTTCCGCACACACAGACATATATATATGTATATGTATATATAAATTATATTAATATATTATATATATATATATATATATATATATATATATATATTTCAGTGAGATAAATTTATATATTTGCACTTGTTTTGCCAGAATTTTTTGACTTGATAATATTTATACGCCAAACCAATGAAGAAATAATTAAAATGTTTATGTTTTATTAGATATATAGTTAGATAAAAGCAATAGTTATGAACAAAATTGAAACAGATAGATGAATAGATGGATATAAACAGAATGGAAAAGATAGATAGATAGATAGATAGATAATAATAAATGAATATTGGACCAAATACAGAAACCAAATATACCGTCATTTTAACGTGTAAAAAAATATATTCGTTATGAAACGTAATATATTGATTAGAAAATATATATATATATATTGATATTATATATATATATAACAAAAATATGATAGGGAAGATAGATAGATAAATACTGCTAAGAGCTAGTCTTTTTTAACAATGACTTAACGAATTTCAAACAAACGTTGCAAATTATTGTTCCATTCTGGAATGAAAGTTTTATTATGTTGAACATCTTTAATGAAAACTATTACAACATGCAAATAAAATGCCTTTTTTTGACAGAATACAATCTTTCATCAGTTTAAATATGAATAAAATTTCGTTTTCATGTATATTATAAATATTTGAGAAAATGTTGTCGAATCTTCAAAAAACTAAACTAAATAGAAAAATTGAAATAATTAAAGATAGAATACAAAATGAAGTTCACAAAGAATGCAGGAAACGAGATAAAAAAATTTAACGCATTATAATTTGTTTTTCTCCGAAATTACATTGAACGATTTTTTTTTACATATCGATATAATATAATCAAAAATAGCGGAAAAAAATCTCGTCTTATAACAAAACCATTTTTTTAAAAAAAATATACTTGGAAATCCAATTTTCATATCTTTAAAATATTCAAACTGAAAACACAATGTTGAAGTGAAATTGTAAAATGTTTACATTTAAGAAAAAACATGGAGTTAATTTTGAACCTTTTTAAACGACATGGAATATTTTGGATTTTCCTGAGTTGTTGTATGCAGATATAATAAAAATAAAAAATAAGAACGAAATAACAACTTAAATTTTCAATCGCTCTAATTTAAAAATTTATATTTTATGTTTATCGTTTACTTCAAAAAGGATATTCAAAATAAAAAATTAGCTGTTCAAAGAAAACGGAAATTTTATATTGAACTTCTGTCATATCATTTTTGCTAAACAGTAGATCGAAACACTGATTTTTCCTCTAGAAAATATAAGATGGTGAGATGCGTTATTGACTGAAAAGAAATGATAACCCTTTCTGCTATTCAACTTAATTATATCCTGAATTAAACATTTGAAAGAAAAGCTGATGAGTTTGTTCCTTTTTATATTACCTATGAAAAAAACCTCTGAGGAAAATATTATAAGATTACGTTTTTTATACATATTTTAATTTCAAAAATAAAATAACAATAATAAAATATTAAATATATAACCATTTATTTGATTTAAATACTTCGACAGATTTAGATAAATGTGTTATATCTTGTTAGAATTTCAAATTGTTCAGGAAGAAATTGAACTATCATCTTTCCGGCTACAAATTTTAATATATATACCAACTATTAGAAATGCGCGTACGAATGAAAAAAATTTTTCATGAAAAGATATAAATTTTTTCGAATCTAAAATAAACATGGATACATACAAAAAAATATTAAAAGATTAACAAATTATAAAATGCTTAAACAAACCTTCCGGTTAAAATTTTTTTTAATATTGATTCAGAATGTATGTTGTTCAATGATTGCATTATGGGTATATCTGTTCTCTGAGGGTTATTTAATTGGGCGTGAATCAACGGTTAATTTTCAATTATATACTTCAGATAAATTATTTTGAAAAATAATTTTGATCCATGAAACTATATATTGTAGCCATTTTTTAGTGTTTTTTTTTTTATGTTCCATTAAATAATTATTTTGTTGATTAATTTATTGTTTATTTATTTTATATATTGACTGATAAACTTAATCACCATGTTTATCAATTTTTCGGTCGTCATGAATGGCCAAAAAAACAATTTGGAAAAATCCTTAACCCTTGAATTTAGAACTCAAATTCAACATGTTCCAGTTGAACAAAAATATAACAATGGATGAAGTTATACCCTCTAAAACAGTTGAAAGTTCTCCACCTGCCTTAACAAGGTATTAAATCTCACACTCTTTGTGTCCTGTCACAAATGGTAATGAAACCTTTAAATTTATACCAACGAAATTCTTGATGAAATATAATAATTTTATTTATTTATTGACCATATCTTGTATTTTTGTGTCCATTCAGATTTTTGTTAAATTGTTTTGTTATTTATTTAATTTGTTTATTCAAAATTTATTTTGCAACATTTACTTATTTTTAGATTTTCGACGTTATTTTGATTTATATGAAATTAAAATGTAATTGTCTTATATTTTATATTTGAAGATGTGTTCTGAACGTATATTGATTTAAAACATTTATCAGTAAGCTAATATAATTTTTAATGCTTCCGAAAATCCACTAACTTTTTAAAATCTTGCCTGGGTTTATCTGCCTTATAATTTTCCCTAGCTTTGTTAAAGATAATTTCACAGGATTTGTTAGATCTATAATGAGATTTACACACTGTTTATTTACACGGGTTGTTGGAAGATATATATATGGTTATATATATATTATATATTATATATATATATATATATATATTAAATTTCTCTTTTCTTAGTTTTTAACGTTTTTTTTATAGATACATTTTTTGAAAAATGTTATGTTTATTTAAACAGTATTAAATATATTTTTTTGACCGGCCTGAATGAGGCCTATCTCGAGAAATTTTTATATAAAATCATTCGTTTTTTGACAGGAAAGCTTCCATTGCATTCATACGGAATTTTCTTTATGACGTCTTCGTTAACAAATAGCAGTGATTAAAGGATCGTTAATGAATTTTCTTCATTCGAATTTATTTTTGCTTAATAGTTTTATCTTCAATCTTCCATGAATATATATATATATATATATATATATATATATATGCTCATGGCGTATAAATTTAAATAAATGACGTCATTTTTATTAAGAAATGAACATATATATATATCCGACAATATATTTATATAAATATATATATATTATATGTTTAATTTTTACGTTAAAAATAAAATTGTCGGACAAATAATTGACCCAAATAAATAAACAAATCGACTTCCGGTAAAATATATATAATAATGCACCACTAACCCGTATATATATATAAATATATATCCCTGAAATTATAAACATGAAACAGACTGTCGCCTCAAAAATAATACTTTAGAATGAACTGATATTGAGCACTTTACAACCAACCAAGACTATAAAATTGAACAAATATATTTAATTAAATTCTCAAACCAAAACTAAACTGTTAAATTAGTGATATAAACAAATTTTTAATGTGCCTCTTAATAAATAAATGTTTAAAATAAGAAACAAAAAAAAAAAAAACGAGCAATATTTTTTGACCCAAATAAATAAACAAAGCGACTTCCGGTACTAAAAAAATAACCGCTATAATAGAATACCCACAATGCATACACCACTAACCCATTATATATATATATAAATAGCTTGGAACGAGAAAAATAACAGCATATGTGGCCTTTGACGATTGCATATAGCATGAAACAGATTTGCTCGTAATTGTCAATTCTATTATTATGAAGCACGTTATTTTGTAAAACAATATTTCCATCCTAAAATTATTACTAATTCATTTATATTTTATATAGGAATTAGATTTTGTCATCCATTCTTTTGACATGCCAAACCTTTCAAGGCTTTTACAATTCGTGATAGTTTTGACTTTTTTAAAAATCCGCTCTTTGTAATTTTTTCTGCTAGACATTCCCAATATCTCGTTAAGTAAGTTATTCGCTTTTTCTTTTTGATTCTCTCTTTACTATAACCTGTTCGTTTTAAATTCCCCAAGCTTCCTTTTCTCATTATATACCGTAGAAATTTAAACTCATAGTTACAGGTTTACGTTGTCTCTCTCCATCTTAATTTCTGATGAAATTAAATCTTTTTTTTTCTTATTTGAGAAAAGACTGATTTCTGGTGTTTAATTATTTTTGCTGGTGATACAATATAATTCATGAGCTGCTGGTGATCAGGGAATTAGTTAGAAGGAGGAGGAATTGACGGAATGGCAGGGAGATAAGTTAAGTGTGATGGAAACTGGAAGATGTCGTGGAGTGCATGTCTTTTCGTTTCTGCTTAACGTCTTCTAGAAATCAATGGGGAATGCCGACAAAACGGTAGTACCGAGTATAAACAGAGCCCGGAAGCAGTCACAATACTAGGTCTGCTCTGCTTTTAAATCCCAAGAAACACTGCATAAAGCGAAATCATATTGACCATGTTGATATCAATTCCATTTCTTTAGAGATTTCTGGAAACATTTAACAGGATATATAAGTTTATAAACATATCTCTGTTCGAAATAAATTATCATTGTAGAAGCCACAGACGCTTCACTGTTGTCTAGACTATTCAATCGCCTTTCAAACATTTGCGCAGAAATTCTTAGCCCTCAAATGTTTCAAAAAATAAATACTGAATATAGCGCATGATATTTTTTTCATACTTTAAATGTTTTTTCAAGGGCCTAAAATGTCACTGAAAATTTTTAAAACGTATTGGAAACAAAATAATATTAGAAACGGCCAGTGAAATCATCTTGTCTATGACATCTTTTAGCTTCTGTATTAAGTGGTTCACTTGAGTAGGGATGGCGCCATATATAATAAAATGTCGGCCACTTTTTTAAATATCATGGCTGAATGCCTGTCAAAATAATGGTTACTTCTTGATTGAGGCTTTACTGATTTCCAGAGTTTAGGTACTCATTCTAATTTTTGTAAGAAGATGGTATTCATCGACCTTCGTGAATTTTACTTGAGATTCTTGGTTAACATGGTTCATTTATTGAATAGATCATGCCATGAATCACAATATGAAATTCTAGTCTTAATTTATTCCGAAAGAAAACCAATTTTAAAAGTTGCATACAGCCGGAAAAGGAAATAAGAGATAAAGGAAATATAACTAAAGAATAAAAGAAAGAAAATGAAATAAATTTTCTCATGATGCGACTAATAAAACAAACATGAAAGGGTGTTTGTTATTTGCACAATTTTATTACGCCACTTGACTTCGCTAAACGCCCATAAGTTGGCGCTTTTTATTTTCTATACAAAGACAAACGGTTCCTTGTTCGAACACAAGAAAAATTAAATAAGATGCTTAATGGCAGTAACTTGTCTGTCATATTTAAGAAAATATATATATATATATATATATATATATATATATATATATATATATATATATATATATATGTGTGTGTGTGTGTGAATCTAATACTGAAAGCACTACACTATCCACATACGTCTGGCAGCAAAAAGACAGACATATCACACCAACAATAAGCTGGAAAATATTAAAAAAAAAACACTTGCCTACAGCAATATTACAAAAAAAAAACACAGTCATCAAAAACAAGCAAATAACCAGCTTTAAAATAATAACAAATAAACATTAAAAAATTAAAAATAATAGCAATTTTTACCTATCCTAATTTTACACAGACCCCACCACACGTATATAGGTGCATGCGAGGAAATGTTATTCAGCTAAAGAAAAGAAAAATGTTCTGTTTGCTGACATGTATACATACATAAGATAAATTCACCTGAAATGTTCGCTACACTCCGATCTTTGAATTTCAACATACAAATGCATATGTATATAGACAACAGCACACATATACATGCATACTGTCCACATATGTTTATATTTGTATGAGCCCCGACGGACGACCGAGTGTGTATGTGTGTCTGCGTACCTCAACGGGTGAACGGATATGCCTCTATGTTTGCATTAGCATGAGTGACATCACGACGACGATTCCACCCACTTCCATAATAACACCAATACAAGCTATCTACATAAATCCAAAATTTAAAAAAAAAATAATCAGTTTGTCTGATGATCGCAAAAGCGTTAAACCCAGGATCACAAACTCACATCAATCCAACCAAATATGTTAGCTCTATCTCTGATATTGAGCGCTTTCTAACAAGTACCGCGCATATAATATATAAATAATTATATATAACATATATTTTCTATGTCCATACGTTCTTTTTATAGATATAAATATGTAAGTAAATGCTCTAATTATAATAAACAGTATTAACAACATTTACCGGCGTGTATGTCCGGAAAACCTCTACAGAAAACCTGCGTCCTCCGATAGGAATCGAACCTGTATACTATACGGAACCGTCAAATAGCCAGAAGTGACTTCACCGATTGAGCCACAGAGTATCCATATTTAAACAAATGACGTCAAGCATTATGAAATGGACAAAGTCCGACAATTGTTTTAAGGCATTTTCTATGTCCATACGTTCTTTTTATAGATACAAATATTTAAGTAAATGCTCTGTTCATAATAAATATATCGCCAGAATCTATCATATATTTATAAGTCTAAAATTCGTCTTTGCATTGAATATTGCTGTTACATTGGGTGTGGTTCTGATGCTATATATTTAGTGATTTTTGAGAAAGTTCAAGGACCAATCTTCAATGATATTGGTTCTGACCTGTCAGCTAAGGCTCCAGTTATATTCTTGCCACCGTAATGTAGCTTGCCTGTGCCTTTTTAATAAATACTTAAATGATACTTGTTCTCATGAACTCTCGTCTATGTTAACTGTTATAAGAAGTTAAGCTCAGTACTAGTTTCGCCATGGACCAAATATGGAGGTAAAAATGAAGGTCTGAAGAAAGAAGAAACAAAAGGAATTTAATATTAAGCAGGACGAGACAATTTAGGTTTCTAGTGCATATAAGGAGAAAGAGTGGGGGCTTGGATACTCAAGAGACAGATAGAGGGCAGGAGGGACAGAGGAAAACAACGCTTAACATAGTTTATTAGCTTGAGTAAATATATGGCGGGAAAGTGTTTAGGAGAAATAGCAGGCAGACAATGTTTATTAAGTGCTACAAGGGGCAGGATTTTGTCGAGAGCCATGATCGCTTACGCCCTGAGGGGACATCGCATATAAATAAGATGACTAGAGTTACGGCAAGGTTAAACCATGTTTTTTTATATAGATTAAATGACTAGATGAAACCGTAGGAGGTGCGGAGGAGTAATGGATAGCAATTGAGGGATCGGAGTGCCGAGTTCGAATTCCAGTTGAATCCATTACATTCACTTACGTGCTAATGACTTTGGGAAAGGTATGGACCCTCTTCTTCTCTACGGTCAGCAGACCGGCTTCTATAGCCTTGGATGGCAACTGGTCTACCGCAGAAAAAAATGTGAAAAAAAAAATCTGCCTCGTCAGTCATATATAGAAAGATACATGATCGCTTAAGCGTGTATCACGCATGGTATATAAATGTGATGTAACCGTAAGTTCAATGCTAATAGTTTCTTCTCTTGCACTTCTCGCTTGTGGAAATATATTCCCGCTTCTTGCTTCTAAATCGGATATGAGCTTCAAAAATTGAGTTGCAATGTAAATCGTTATCATCTTAATTCTTGTTTTTTTTTTGTTTTCTCTACTGAAAAGTCTCTCTTTTCTCATATTCTATCACACTCAGTAACCCTTGCGTCATAGTTGCTTTATTGTCTTGTTTGGGTGAAATGATTAAAACAAAAATCATTTCGATACTCGATAATTTTTTTTCATGTTCTCCTTTGCCGAAATGTCACATTAATTACACATTAAATTAACACTCTCACTTTGATTGCATTGGTTTTCGTATTCTATATCCTTTCATATTATATTCTCAACATTGATTATTTAAATATTTTCTCACTGGCCAATCCACTTTCGTGCTTTATCATTTATTTTCACTTCAAATCCTTGCTCTTCTTTTAGTATTGTTCTGTGACAACCGTATCACCCTCTGCTTTTCATTCGCTCACGTTTTATATTTCTAGCACTGGCTTTCTTCCATCATCTCTTCAACTTTTTCTTTATTTTCTTCTTTGAAACTTTTCTCTCTACCTCCTCAAACTGTAACCAAAATATTTCCTTCTATATTTTCCTCTGTCTATATACTCTTCATTTTTTTTATTAATAAGAAAAGAATTCATTATAATCCCAAACTGTTCCCCCACATTTGCCAGTTATTTAGATTCTCTAAATATATCACTGCTTGTTCTCTCATTGTGGATAAAACTTACCTTCTATTTAAGAAGACATTGTTGATATATTTTATACTCACCCTAGCAACTATTCCTTTGAGAATTTAGATGTCTTGAAACGCAAAACACTCCTTCTTGGCAGTTCATTGTCTTCTTTGGCGCCGGGTGTCTGCTTTAAGATATTTTTTCCCTCCTGTCAACAACACACCCAAAAATATTTTTAAAAATGTTCCTAAATATATAACAAAGTAAATTTAATCTCAGTCACAGGAAATACAAGGTTCATCGGATGGAAATATTTACTCAGCGTCATGTAGTATTTAGATAATCTAGAAAATAATGCAGTTAAGATACGTGATTTATTTTCGCACGCAGTTCAGTATAATTACCATCAAGTGGTATTTCAACGTTTGAAATTTATCTTGTCACACTTGGATGTTAATTCCGAATACCTGATAGACTATTTTTTGAAAGTAAATACTTTAATGATAAAAAATATGCCCAATGGAAAATATATTATTTAAATTGATTATATATATATATATATATATATATATATATATATATATATATATATATATATATATATATATATATATATATATATATATATATACTTATAAATATATAAATATATATATATATACTTATTATATATATATATATATATATATATATATATATATATATATATATAATGATACAATATGGTAATCTGTATGGAATTCCCAGGAGTAAATATCAGGAAGATCTCTGGGCCAAAAGACAGAGCAAAATTATTATTAACTAAAGAATATCCAATACTTGAAATGCCATAGGTAATAATTTTTATTTCATGAGACCTCTAAAAAAGTAGTTCTCATGAAATAAAATTATTATCTATGTGATTTTAAGTTTTTGATATTCTTTAATTAATAATACATATACATATATATGTGTGTCTGTGTGTACGTGTGCGTGTAGATATACTTATATATGTATATATAATTCTATTGCTTTTGTGATGTTTAGTAATGGCGAAAGGTACTCAGAATCTAGATAGATAGATAGATAGATAGATAGATAGATAGATAGACACGCACATCTTGAAAAAACACGATATATTCTCATCAGCTTTTAAGAATTACTCAATTTATCTCATACTCTCTGTCTATCATCCTCTCTCTCTCTCTCTCTTTCTCTCTCTCTCTCTCTATATATATATATATATATATATATATATATATATAGTGACACGCATAAGTATTGGATACATGTTATTTTCTGTTATAACTCTAGTTTATATTCGCCATTTTGCCTGATATTTGGTAAGTAATATCTCGTAAAGTTGTTTTAGATGTATGTGGAAGGAAAATTAAAAACTCATGGTTGAATCCATTTTTTTTATCAAAGTTCAACATTACCCTATGCAAAAGTATTGGTTACATAAATTTAATATTTTGTGGCGTAGCCTCTGTTTTGTTTCACTGCTTCCAGTCGCTTTCTATAGTTGACCACAAGTTTTCCACACTGATCCACCGTTACTTTACCCCATTCTTCCTTGCATAATTTCTCTAATTGCTTGATATTTTGTGGATTCCGCTTATGTACTTTAACCTCCAAAGTATTCCACAAATGCTCAATTGGATTCAAGTCAGGAGACTGACTTGGCCAATTGAGAGTACTAATACCATTATTTTCAAACCATTCCTTTGTAAGTTTTGCGGTATGTTTAGGATCATTGTCGTGTTGAAGCACGAAATTCCGACCATGTCCTAAAGAAGTTGCAGATTTCTGAAGGTTCTTCTCTAGAATCTCCCTGTACATGCTACCATCCATTCTACCATGGATAACATGTAACTCACCAGTTCCCTTAGATGAAAAGCATCCCAATATCATAATGGAAGCACCCACAAACTTAACTGTAGGGAAGGTATTGTGCTTGTTGAAGGCAGTGGCACTTTTTCAACAAACACTTGTCGCTGTGTTCCTTCCGAATAGTTCAACTTTCGTTTCATCCGACCAGATTACCTTTTCCCAAAACTGCATACCCTTCTTTTCATAAGTTTCTACAAAATTCAATCTGTCTTTGCCATTTTTAATCCTTGAATTGCAGAATGCACATCAAAGAGTCAGATGATTAGTAGCACTATCTTGTAAACAATTGTGTGCTTCTCTGATTGTTCACAGATAACATTCCAATACTATCGAAAATTTGAATATTTAAATCTTTTAAAATACATAGTTTCGATTGGAAATTTGAAAAAAAGTGTCATGTATTCAATACTTTTGCATAGGGTAATTTTGAACTTTGATAAAAAAAAATGGATTCAACCATGAGTTTTTAATTTTCCTTCCACATACAACTTTACGAAATATTACTTACGAAATATCAGGCAAAATGGCGGACATAAACTAGAGTTATAACAGAAAATAACGTATCCAATACTTATGCGTGTCATATATATATATATATATATATATATATATATATGTGTGTGTGTGTGTGTGTGTGTATGTATATATTTATATATATTTATATATATATATATATATATATATATATAGAGAGAGAGAGAGAGAGAGAGAATGAGAGATACAGTGACAGAGACAGAGAGAGTGTATGATTTCTAAAGAAAATATATTTGTTTTTATTACGTTTTTCGCATTAAGTTCTGGTTCATATTTTAGTGAATCGTTTTAGATAGCTATATATAATTTATTTTTATCCGACAATATAAACTGTCAATAAAACTTAAATGATAATAAAATATGATAGTATTGTGTCGGAAAAAAATTTCTTTGCTTTTTTTCAAAAGAAGTTATTAAACATTATGGACTTTCTGACACATCTATATTCTTCCATAATATAATTTTTCCAAGCGTATTTCTATTTGATTGCCTTATGAATTTTGATTTTAAACATTTTTACATTTAAAGTGAAAATGGATGAAAATCAAAATAAATTTCTATCATGTTATACTCTTTTTATTCAGAAAATATTACTTTTATTGACATGTTGCTATATCTGAGAATTCTACTCGTATTTTAATCTGGAAGAACTAAAATGTAACGGCAGTTCTGCAGTCATTGATCGAAATGTTGATAAAAATGCTCCAGACTATACGACACGGGATATCACAGAGATAATTTACATATATCACATATGAGCGTTATAATGCATTTGAAAACACATAAAGGCATGAACGCTAAGATGGTCGTCTGTTTCACAGTTCATAAATAATTTAAGGAAAAAGAGTTCCATATGTTCTCGAGTAAAACACAACAAAATGGCGCTGCTTTTAAAGGATCGATCACAGGCGAAGTGGAAAAAAAATAAGTCATGTGCAAAACGAAATGCGCTACTGACCTTCTTTATGTACCGTGTCTCCTCAAGGCGTAGAAGATCATGGCTCTCCGCAACCTTCTATACCTTGTAGCTCTTAATAAACTTTATTTTTCTGTTATTTATCCTACGCCCTTTTTCGTCATCCATTTTTGTCAAGTTCACTAAATAAGTTACGCCTTAATTTCCTCTGTCTTTCTTGTCTTTTATCTGTCCCATGAGTATCAGATTTTCCAAGCCCTCCTTTCTCATTATGTGCACCAGAAACCTCAAGCGTCTTTTCATGATGTTAAGTATTAAGTTTCTTTTTCTTTCCATTTTTTCTAAAACTTCGTTGTTGCTCACAAGTTCGTTCCAGAGTATCCTCAGCATCCTTCTGTAGAACAATTTTTCTGTTGTATCAAGTCTACGCTTCAATTGTTGAGGAGATCATCTATCAATGCCACACAAGAGGACAGATATCACGAAAGAGTTAATATTATTTTCCTTGTTTCTACTGAATGTTTTTATATTGCAATACTCTGCTTATCTCGTAGAATGTTTGTTTGAAAATCCGAGAGGTCATGAAACATTTTTCACAGACGGCCAGATATCTGAGAGAAAAAGAAGGGCGGGTCAGGTAACCTTTTTCTTCAATACAATACACGGAATACACAAAAATCAAAAAATAAATAAATAAAATTGTCCGCATCAACACTCTTTCGTGTACATAAGCAACCACATCAACATAAACCTAACTTTAGTATGATGAATACCTAAAATATGTCACACGAAAGCTTTTTACTAGATATGTGTATATGTATGGAAAAATATATGACAAAGTGGAAAACGTTTTCTTGTGAGGTGTTTCGTCATTTAGGACATAATTGGACTGAATTTGTTATATTAGTGCGACTACACATGCGCATGAAAGAGAGACGCTAGGAATTTTACATTTTATTTTAATTTTTTTTTATCTATCCGATTTAATGTAGATTCTTTTTCTTTTTAATTCCATCAATTTTTTTATCACTGTGATACTAGAGGTTCTACTAGTCATAAGAGCAAAAGTGCTAATTTATTCTGTAGAACTTGCGTTCAAGGTACTCTCGTGTTATTTTCGTCATAACAAATTGTTTTCTCCTTTGGTCAGACTAGCATTCCTATGTCAAAATTGTGACCAGTCACTTTACGGTGGAAAACCAACGCATTTGGTGTATTTTCTTTGTAAAATATCCATTATGTGTTCTTATAATCTTTTATTTAGTTTCTTTGGGGTTTCTTCTATGTATGTTTTGTGACAATTATTACAGGCGATCAAGTAAATTCCTCCTTCAAGTTTTAGCTTATTATTTTTTTAATATTGACCAAGCATTTTATGGTTTTAGATCTGCTAGTGAAAAATTTTATGTTAAGTTTAGAGTCTTTCAAATTGTAGATGTGATAGGGTTAGTTGGGAGGACTATATATATATTGATTCATTGGCGTTGTCGGGGGGGGCGTCTTTCTATTTTGCAGTTTTTTATGAGCCTTTTGTTTCACATTGAATATAAAATAATTTGGGAAATGAAGAAGATTGAAAGTGTTTTCACTGTATTTCTCTTCTTCATGTAAATACTGAGGGCTGCACATTTTAAGTGCTCTTAAGTAGAATGCGATTATTGTGCCGGATTTTAATTTGTAGCTATGATAGTAATAGAAATTTATCAGTTCGTTTTTGATGGTTGATTTCCGGTGGACAACAACTTTTAAACTGTGGTTAACGCAGTGTTATCTAGGAAAGTCTTCCATTTCGCATGTAAATTCTATTCTATATTTGACTTTGATATTTGACTTCTACTAGATCTAGCAAATCAGTGTCATAATGTTCTGGATTTTTCTAAGCACATTCATATATGGTCCATTCAGTAGTATTTCAAGACTAATAGATAATGTCCAGGTTTCTGATCCATACAGCAGGACTAGCTCAATCAGTGTTCGAAAGAGCATGGAAGGACTGAGCGCCATATCTTGTGAACTTTGTGACACGCATAACATGCAAGAAGTTTGCGGATGTTGAAGTCATTTTAGGAATCTATTATGTTCGATCCAATATATTTGAAGCCCTCAACTCTTTTGATAGATATATTATTGAGTGACCTTAACTCGGATGGTTCAGCTGAAATTGTGACATATTCTGTCATACTCACATTGCAATTGACCCGGTTCGCTACTTTCTCAAGTGATTGCAGCAAGGATTCTGCATCTTTCATACATTGAGGAGTTAAGGCAAGGCCATAGGCAAATTCAAGGTTAGTCAGTTATTGTGGAGGGTACTGGCTACTCTGGCGAGATTTCAAAAGGAATCCTTTTTCCTCCATGTTTTCGAGGGAAAGATAAGTAGAACATAATCCAAAACAGTTATGAACAGAACACGAGCAAGTACATCGCTTTGTAGTATTACTGCTTTAACTTCAAAGTAATCAGTCTCGTCATTAGGCGATAAAATATTGGCAGTGGTGTTTCTATACAGAGCTCTAATTGTCTCAACATATCTGGAGGGTACGCCATAGAGTTGGAGGATTTTGAACACAAGATCTCTGTTGATGAAACCAGACGACTTGTGAAAGTCAACAAAACAGATTGTGACCACTTTGTTGAATTTTTTTATCTCTTCCACTATACAGCGAATGGAGACGATTGCCAACAAGCCTCTTCTAAATTCATTCTGGTTCTTGCGGAGGAGTAGATCGATGGTAGGGACAATCATATTTAGTAGAAACTTATTGCAAACATTTACTGCAATTGGCAAGAGAGCTGTACTCATATAATTTGTTAGATCGCACGTTTTGGAACAGGGACTTTGGTGTCTGAATGTGTGGTTGCAAAACCCTAGGGGAAGGTCTTAAAATTATTGGATCTTTCCACAATAATGCTGATATCTTATAATTCAGGCCAGTGTCAGGATGAGGGTACCTGTATTCCTGGAAGCTCAATATGTCAATTTTACTTTGCTTTGTGCAAAATAGAAGCACTTGTTTTCTACTGGTCTTTGAGAAGTTCGTGAATTAAAAATAATAGGATTTTTGCACTTCATGAACTTCATGTAAATTTTTTGTTTGTAGTTCCTCTGTCTCCCCTTCCGAAATTACCTCGCTCCAAAGAGTTGAGCGATCACTGGTTACCCGTGTAATGAGAAACACGGTTTGAATTGGGAACTGATTAAGCAGAGGCTGGAAGCCTGGTTCAGTCATTGGACGTCATGAGAGTATTTTCAGTATCCGATACAAAATGTGGGACGCCAACCCTACATCCGGGTGTTTTTGTCGTAGCACCATCTCTAGACAGAAAGCTAAAGAGTTCTTTCAAGTCATGAAGTTAATTATCCCTCGCCAGACACCATCTTGAAATTTGAATTTCCGCGAAGACACCAGCTCCGTTATTGTTTTCAGGGTTTACTCTCGAAGCATTTCTCATGGTTGGTCTTACCGCTTGGTAAATAATCTCCTTCATTCTCACTTACATGCATGGCCATTCGACCGTGTAGTATGTCAAAATCATTAAAAAAAAACGTATGTGCTGCATGTTGTATGATAGTAATATTTTCCATTTTCTATTTTAAAATAGATGGATGTCAACTAGAATTGCAGCCACTTTTCTTTCGTGGGGATCGGAATGATGGCTACTACCATAAAATATGCATCACAAAATTACCGTATTTTCCGTCTTACTTGGAAGACGCATCCCAAATATTAGAAAGAAATATCTAAGATCTAATACAACACATTCACCATGCGTCCCTCACATACAGGCGCCACGTATTTACATTAATACCTCGTCTGATAATGTTTGTATGGCAATGATCAGAAAGGCTTCCGCTGCTGCAAGTAAACAGAGTATGTTTAAGCTTGTGGCTCAGCTCCAGTAATGTTTAAAGTATTTTGAAATACATTTAACATCTAAGTACTGAGGATACATCATATAAAAGGATGAATTAGATAGATAGCTAACATTACAGTGTAATGACTCAACATATAAATCCACGCCCTTATCAGTCAAGCCAATTAGGTGAGCGCCCATGCTTACTTCAGCCTGGGCATTGGAAGACGCAAACGCATTTTCAGAGTCATTTTTAGGTAAAAAAAGGCGTCTTCTAAGCCGGAAAATATGGCACATATTAAAAGAGTAACGTGAAAAGAAATTAAGAACAATTAATGCCAAACTTCATTTAGCGAGGCACGGAATGATCGCTTTTATCATAGAATACGCATCACACAATTACATCTTAATAAAGAACCGTGAAAATAAATTAACAGTTCCGCATTGTCCTAAGGGTTTACTCCCGAAGGCTTACTCATGATTCGGTATGGCAGCAAGGCAGAGGAGGTTTAAAATCAGCGTTTTCCTTTTCTTAGATGAACTAAACTCACGGGCTGATGTATTTCATCAAATGTGTTGCTTGTCCACCGTAACGAGATTGATGATAATTTTGACATAAAAATGCTATTCTGATCGAAGGAGAAAACAATTCATGACGATGAAAATGCTGAGAGAGTGCGTTGATTGCAAGGACATCCACATTAAATGCGTACCCTGGCTCTTACAAAAATTCACCATTCCTGGCAGAACTTCTATTATCACAGTGTGGGATATCCACTAACAAAATTGATAGAAAGAAAAAGAATTTAGATGAAATCGACTAGTTGAAAAAAATTTCTTCAGAAATTTGAAAAATATTAAATTCGAAGCATACCTCGTTCACGCGCGCCAACATAAAGCCCCAAAAGAAATCTTTTCCACTTTGTCATACAATTTGCCCGATGTTGTTCTTGATAAATAAAAATATATATCGTTATCACACAGATACACACACACATATATATATATATATATATATATATATATATATATATATATATATATATGTGTGTGTGTGTATGTATATATTTTTAATATATATATATATATTAATATATATATATATATATATATATATATATATATATATATATATATATATATATATATATATATACCCATCGAGATTATGTGCAATTTAATTTTTCTCTCCTTCTCGTGGAAGATAAATATTATATGAGATCATCTTTGTATATAGTAGATTCTTTTGTCATGTTGGCTGTCGTAGTCTTCATTTCCTTCTTCTTCAAGCAGGAAGTAGTAGTTGTGTTTATTTCCGTTTTACGTTGCTAAAAATAAATCGCTTTTAACCCCTGGAAATCGAGTTTATTTATAATTTTCTTTCTCTTAGTTAGAGATTATTTTCGTTGTAACATAATTGAATTTTTGCTTTTAGATTCTGGAGTTTATTGCGTATTTCTCCGTTTCAAAGCTCTCTAAAGATTTAATTTCGTTTTTAATTTTAGGCGATACAAAGCGGTTAAAAGCTTTACAAAATGTTAAATTTTATCTGCAACATATTAAACATAGAAAGAAAGTAATAAAACAGCGACTATTATTTCTTAAATAATTTCATGCCTGTTATAATCATAATCAAATGCTTGCCTTCATGCATGGCTGTGAATAAAGTTTTATATTAAAATATGCTTGGAAATCCTGTAGATAATTTCTATACGCAATAAATAATTTCCTTTAAAGTTACATATTCCTGTAACGTACAAAACTAACATAATTGATTAGTTACATGGCATAAGTTATGTACAACTGGACGATCATGTCGCTTTCGATTCTTGACTGACAAGGCAGATATCTACGAGTAGTCTTTTGCCGTTTCTTTCTGCGCTAGACTGGTCGCCAAACAAGGCTATAGAATCCAGTCTGTCTTGCTATTCAACCCATAGCTGGGAGGAATAGAGATGAAATCATATCTTCCCCAAAGTTATTTACGTGTAAGTGAATGTATCGGAACCGACTGGATTTCGAACTCAGCTCTCGGATTTCTCGTTCCGAGCCCATATCCATTCCACCGGCAAAATAATTGCTTTCAAATTTATTTCAGAGGTAAATAAGTTAGAGTTGCCTAAATTATCCAAAATTATCGCTGGGACCAACCAATTCGAGAAAGCCTGTCTTTCCTGCTATTAATCCTTTTTGCGGTAGAAAACATGTATTCCTATGAAGACAATGGATATGTCTAGAATTTGAACTTAAAACGCCAATCCTGCATTCTTCCTCAGTAGTAGCCATACTCGCGGACATCCAGACATTTATATTTTAAAGATATCTATTGAGACAATACTTTATTTTCAGCTTGTAAATCATTGTTGTAAAGACATCATTTATTTTTGCGTAACGTGACAAAAATAACAAACAACGAATAATATATTTATTGAAATAAAAGAAGTAAAAAAAAGATACAAAACTTGTAATTGAAACAGACCTCATTTTTCAAAATTGTCATATTTCCCTTCGTTGAAAATCTCGTAAAGTATTTAATATTTTATTACCAAAAAGAAAGACAATACTTTAAACGATGACCGATGTTCATTTTATATGTAACTCATTTTAATAGCTTGTGAATATATTTCTCTAACATTTAAATCACTGGCTGATGATAAAATCACGCATTATTGTGTGCGCAACACAATAATGCTACGTCTCAATATCAAACAGTCCTGTGGTTGACCATAAACTACATAAACCCCCTTTAATAGCTTTACATTTATTTTGTTTAATGTGTTTTTCATTCTTCCGCAGACGTATGTTGAAATTGATGAACTTTTAAATGAATCTCATTACTTACAGTTCGCAAGTTTAAGATATTAAATTTCATGCAAACATGGGAATCTTTTGATTTTGCTATCATAAAAATAGTATATCTAATGTATAAATACAATGGCAATATATCTACAAATTTAAGTCAAACAAAAACTAGATGAAATCTTAATCAACAATGTCGTAGAGATTTCAAATTGGCTTACTCTAACAGCCATAAATTATTACATTTCATGCGATTTCTAAGCAGTTGTTCACTTATAACATTAAACTATACACGGTTTAATATTTATATCATTTATAAATTTGTGTGCAGTCGATATCATCTTACCCACAAACACACATACATACATATATATATATATATTTTAAGACATTTTTATGTTTATAGATTCTTTTTATAGATAGGAATTTTTAAGTGAATGTTCTGTTTATAATAAACATTATCAATATTAGTACGATCCTCTGTCGCTCAATCAATTAAGGCACGGCATGCTATATGACTGTTCCGTATAGGATGCAGGTTCGATTCCTGTCGGAAGACGAATATTTTCTATGAAAACTCAGACATTCAGGTAAATGTTATTAATACTGTTTATTATAAACAGAGCATTTACTTAAATATTTGTATTCACAAAAAGAATGTATAAACATAAAAATGTCTTAAAATAATTGTCGGACTTTATCCATTTCATAATGTGTGACGTCATTTGTTTACATTTGGACAAACTTTGAGCAGATATAAATGTACGTGAGAGATCCATGGAAGATTGTAGTTTAAAAGCAATAAAATCGACCTTGCTAGTCGATCGATCATCTGTAGCTCAATCGGTTAAGGCACGTCACGCTATATGACGTTTCCGTATAGAATACAGGTTCGAATCCTGTCGGAGGAGGAATATTTTCTATGAAAATTTCTCGGACATTCAGGCTGGTAAATATTATTAATACTGTTTATTGGGTGCATTGGCCATATTACGATGTGAAATCATGAGTTGGCTCTGATATTGTGGCTTGCGATGATTTTGTCTTTCATACCCTTAATTTATTTCTGAAATTCATCCATTTTGGGAGAGTTAATTTTGTAAAAAAAGGCTGCATTGACATGGATAAATTCCCACGTATTCAATTATTTCAGGATTGTATGAATGACTAGTAACTTTACTTAGATAAGTGTCATCATATTAATGAACTAAATGTGGAGAAATAACAATTGCAATTTAAAATATTTTAATTTACTTCCATTTTTTCGTAAATTTCTCCCTCTTTTATATATGACGTATTTCACCACCTACATATTCTGCTTTTTTATTTTCGTGCTGATGTTTAGTTTTGTAAATCTATTAACCAATAAACATTCTTGTATCGTAAAATAACTTTCGCATATTCAAACATATCAGCTTTAGTCCAGTTCTAACAGGAATTTAAACATACAGTCTGTCTGAAGTTATGATGAAAATCACATAAACCTCAATATCTCGAATTTGATTTGATCAATATTTATGAAATTTTAAACGATTAATTTAGACGACAAAACAATGGTTGATTTAAAATATCAGATAGTTTTAAATGTTAAGTTTCAAGTTAACGCATTTATTATAAAAAACTACTGTCTGATTTCATTATGCAGATTAAACTAGTATTAATATAAGTCCTCTGAAATCTAATAAAAATCATTTTTATTTTCACTGAACCATGGGTAATAGAAAAAAAATCTAAAATGCTAAAAAAGCCGAAACTAACAAATTTATTGAGTGCTAAAATATCCATATTGCAGATATCTAATGGTCTTCGTGGAGATCATCGAACGATAAAGAGGGTTTTTGAATATATATCTATGTTGAGTACAATGAGAAGGTTTTAAAGACTTGAATGGATAGCTGTTTCGATTGCGGAATCGGAGATCCAAGTTCGAATTCCAGTCGAATCGTTACATTCACTTACGTGCTAATACCCTTGGGAAAGGCATGAATCCTCTTTTTCTTAAGCCATGAGTAAATAGCTGGACAGACCGGGTTCTATATGCTTGGATGGCAACTGGTCTACCGCAGAACGAAATGGCAGCCTACTGCGGGAAAAAATTTGCTTCGTCAGTCAGATATCGATAGATACCGATCGTCTAAGCCTATCACGTGTGACACACAATTGGCTGACTCCTCGAGAGGAACATAAATTAAAGACATAGCGTAAAAACCATTTTTTGGTCACAGTGCAGTTCTTTGAACAAGCTGAAAGAGAGACAAAAAAGACAAAATTTTCAAATTGGGATGAGTTAAGAAATTTCCCAGGATAACTCCTCTCAGTAAAGGAAATATTTTAAAGCATCAAAATTGGTAAAAAAAAATATATTGACTTTTCTAAAGTAATTTTCACGAACGAATCACAGGTGACACACGATTGATCTGATGGATTGGCCGAAGGATGGATTTTATCCGATGAAGATTTGTCTATAGCTAATGGAATGCAGGGAGGATGCGACAGTGTGATGATGTGGGCTGGATCAGTCAGCCAAATCATGACTGAACAATTTCATATCGATGAAGGAGTTACATAGGACAGTGCAGACAATTGCGACAAGATTTTCTTTGACTGAAATTGATAGTCTCGCAGTTTTAAAGTGAAGTGAATCTGTTTATGCATGACAACAGCCCTTTCCGTGTGTTTACCCGCAAATTTTTGAGTGTCAAAAGTTTTGTACAGGATTGATAATAATGGAATGGCCAGCGTCCAGTACCGATCTGAAACTTATCGAAAATCATCGGTCGGTTTTGAAGATGAAATTATCTGAAGGTGGCATACAATGTGACAGCAAAGCAGGCGTATGGGAAGCAGTAAAATCCAAGGTGGAAAATAAATCTGTTGAAGTAAGAAAATTAACAAAATCCATTGATTTCTAGGTGTTATCGAGAAGGGTCACTATATTCAGATGGAAACGCTTCAAAGTTTCTATGCTATATGTTTGTTATTTGTTCTGTTATAGGTGTTGATCATTTGTTGATTATTTTATTACCTTGTTATTAAAGTATATCGTGATTTTCTAATTTTTCATAACTTCAAACTGCAGTTTTCAGAAGATATCTAACTTTAACGAAATAAGTTTGAAATTCCCTAAAAAATTAACTCAAGTTTTGTTATGAAGTCATTACAAAATATTAGATATGAAATACAATAAACTGCCGATTTCCAAGTGGAAAATATTTCCAGTTGAATCCATTTAGGTTACTACTGGCAAATTATTTATTTACTTGCTTGCTGATTCATCACAAGGCTATTAACACGGCCAGATCCCGCTGAAGTCATGTAGCAAGCGCAGCCGAACGTTGCTATACGGGCCACGCTACGGACGCAGCCGCGTCAATATCTTCGACATTTTGTGGTGAGTGCCCATCTGTCATGGCAATTGTGGACGGCGAACGCCCGTCGAGGGCGCTTCTAACGTTGATACCGACAGTTCGCGGGGTCCCCTGTACCAGTCGTTGCTTGCCTGTAGTGGGGTCACGCTGTCAGTGACGGATTTTTTTCCCGGACAGCGGAGTTTCTCGACCTTCTTGCTCATCGTAATCGGTCGTTCATTCAATTTTGCTTGAATAACAGTTTTAAAAGGAGAAAAAAAATAAGAATTTTATATTCTTTAAACTCAAGTGACTTTTAGCTGGAAGTGATAGTAGTCTCTCTTATTGATCTTCATCAGTTTTAAAGCTATCTAATGGTTTCTTTACTTATAAATATTCATTTTTATACTATGCATGCTATCCAACCCATTTAGAAATATCTAAATTGTCACTAACATAAAACAATGTTTTCATATTTAATAGTTTAATATATGTACGCTGGTTTATAACAATAACACCGGCACCTTCTCTGTTGTGAGCATGGACGCAGGGAATCTATTTCAAATCCGCACCTCACGAATTCCAACACTGCATTCTGTCAGGCTAGACAACTTCCCGCCTTCATAGATCTTTGTACATTCGGGCACCTGAATCAAACTACGTGTTTCACATCACGCTGAAATCGTGTGTTCTGCATTCCGAAGGACGCGAGTTCGATCCAGGCAGGCAAGACAAACCGTGCTCTCTTTCTCTACTGAGCCGGTAAGTTATTATTCCCGTGATAAAATGTACAGCAAACTAATCAACTTTGTAAAACTTAAAATGACGCTTTTTCATCAGACTCTTTAGACTAGCGCTATAAAATCCGAAATAACTTTATTTGAAAGCGGCAACAAATATTATGCAACACATAGATTTAAAAAAATAAGGATCATTATGTGCAAACAAAAATAAAATAATATAAAAAAAAACTGTTTTGTATTTCTTGGAGAGTAATAATTGTTAGCGAACTTGAGAAACATCTCTTTTAGCAAAATTTAGCATAAATATTTAGAAAGAGTTTATTTCTACTTGCTGTGTTCCTCCAGAACTTATGCGATCATGGCTCTCAAAATTATGTCCTTTGCAGCTCTTAATAAATTTTATCTTTCTGTTATTTCTCCTAAATCTTCTTCCGCTATCCATATACTCAATCTCATTAAGTAAACCATGCATTGTTTTCAACTTTCTCACTTTCCTGTGAGTATCAGGTTTTCCAATCCCTCTTTCCTCATTATGTGCCCTGGAAATGTCAACTCTCTCAGATGTTAGGTATATGTTTCCTTTTTGCTTTCATTCTCTCTAAGAATTCGTTGTTTCTCAAATGTTCAGTCCATAGTATCCTCAGCGTCCTCCTGTAGAAGCACATTGTTGCTGCTTCAAGTTTCCTTTTTATCCCTGAACAGATTGACAAGCATTTTCTGGCATAAAGGAGGACTGATATCACATAGCAGTTCAGTACACTTTTCTTTGTTTCTAACGAAATCATTCTTACGTTGCTTAGCTTGGAATGCATCTTTGGCTATCGCAATACGTCTTCGGATTTCATTGTTACATTTTGTCCTCTGCTAAAATAGTTCCCAGATTTTAACATTTTTGTACTTGCATGATTTTGTTTTCTCCAATTTGGAATTTGCGTATTTCACTGTTTTTCTATGCTAACAACCATTCATTCCGCCATCTTGTAGTTGATGTTTTGTCTTTTCTTCTCGCTTGCCTTCACTATATTTTGTAGATCTTGTAGCGTTAATTATTCTGTTAATAAAGGTTTCCTGTATGAAAACGGTTGGATCTTCCATAATTATTGTTATGTAATAAGTTTCCAGTTCTCACACCTCCTTTTAATTTTCAGCTGTTTCCTCTTTAAGACTAAGATTCTGGTTAATTCTAAAGTCTACTTCAGTTGTATACTTATACCACTTCCCCCTAATCCCTGAGAGTTTATTTAGTCTTTGTCTCAATCTTCCAAATCTAACCATATATGTAAGGTGTTTCCTTCTCACGGACGTTTATCTACTTCCCCCCTAATCCTCTATCTTATATATATATATATATATATATAATATATATATATATATATATATATATATATATATGAAGAGTTAACCTGTAGAAAAATACAATATTTTTAAATGTAAATAATAACAAAACAAAATATCCTTAGCAACTGGAAGAATTTAGAGAACGCTAATTGACGTAATTTTCAGTTAACAGTATGAAAATAGCATTCTCTAAATTCTTCCACTTGCTAAAGACATTTTGTTTTGTTATTATTAGTTACTTTGTTTAAATAAATTCATTTCCTTTGTTGCCTTGAGAAAGTCCACATTTGACGAAATGCGTCATCAACTCTTACAGTTTTCCTATTGTCATTTATACATACATATATATATATATATATATATATATATATATATTCCTCTTGTCTTTTTATTCATTTTGTTCATTCATAGAATCATTCTAAAAATAATTCATACACACGCACGAAAATACACGCACACATACGCACGCACACACACAGACATATATATATAACATGTAATATATAAATATTCTAAGAAAGAATGTATGCGAAAAAGAGAAAAAATGATTAAAACAGACAAAAAGAAAACAATACTTAGGTAAAATTTTGTTAGTTACTCGAAATTTAAAGACGCACATAAATATTTATCAGGGTAACTGAAACGCTTAAGCATTAGATGTTGCATATTAAATTACGTCACTTGGCATCCTCGAAAATTTAAAAAAAAAGTAAAACAATAGATATCTAGTCCAGTAAGTACGACAAGATACACAGAAGAAGATTCCTATCCCCCTCGCCATTAAGGTAATCTTAAACTTAATGTGTTGCAGATGTATTTTCAACAAGAAAATTTTGTCTCGAAGGTTGAGTTTTCGTTTGAAGTATGCGTCTAACATCTCTCAAAATTTAAAACCACATGCTTGTCCACATTTGCAATTCAGAAAATATTTATTGGAAACACATCTCTTCTTTTTCATGAATATAATAAACATAAGTTTAAACTTCTTGAAGCTAACTACATAAAAATGGAAGCGAAACCTTAGTAAAAATTACTTATGAATACTGCGCCACTCTTTTAAAATGTTTACAGTAGATAGTTTAAAATATCTAAGTTTTAACTAATATTTTAAATAGATTTTTTTCTTTTTAAAAAATATATAGACTTTGAAGTAACTTAATTACCTCCCTTGACATCTGCATACGTGTCTATAGGATAAAATTTAAAAAAAAAAACATTGTACAGTACATAACCTTCACACGTAAAAATTTAATTTTCAAATCAACACAACAGTTTTGTCTCAGAACAATGAGGAACACATGAACATTTTATCTTAGAAGAAACAAAAATGATGACGACATTGTGCTAATGTCGAAATACTCGGAATAAAATGAATCTACATCAACATTGTAATTTTTCTTTCTTCTCTTAATAACGATATTAGCAAACGTGTCCGTAATTACGAGAAGATGCTACTACAAATAAGTAGACAAAACTTGTCTAAATTATTTAAGCCTACATTTTCTAATGAAAGCATGCTGCCAAAATATACGCAATATATATATATATATATATATATATATATATGTGTGTGTGTGTGTGTGTGTGTGTGTGTGTGTATGTGCGTGTGCCAAAATATTTATAATTATCAAATTATCAAAACAGATCAACGTATATCAGATCGACCCTGACTGCATTTTCTTAAACGCTAAATTTTAAATCGGAAAATCGGAAAGTTGAACATCTATTTATCTATTCACTATTTAGTACAGATTATAATATATATATACGTATATGTGTAGGAAAAAGCAGTGAATCCATTCTCATTATGTTTATGTTCCATTAATAGATCAATTGCAATCTATTTAACTCATGATTAGGCACTTCTCTCTATTTCGAATACATTGGTTTAACACTGTACTTTCCTGTTCGTATAGAAATAAGTTTACTTCTATTTAGACTGAATGCATCTACAAACCGCTACACCTAAGATCTGATCCTTTAATTTCTATGATGCCAAAATGCTTCCTGATGCTTAGCGGACACTAAATTTCTATTCACCAAAGGCACCGATTAATGAATATTGACTTCTCTTTCAGTCATTCATTCTGTAATTCATCAGTTTATATACTAGTATATATAATGTCCGAGAGGTTAGAATGTTTGCTTTCTGACCATGGGACCAGGGTTTGAATCTTACCATTGTCGACTTGCCAGGAAGGAGACTTGTTGGTTTTATCAGAATCGATCGAGTTTGATCCCAGCCTGACTGAAAACCATACCACGGATTGACCAAGATTTGTGAGTGAAATTGGGTAGACGGAAATCCCGATGGCTGTCGATATCTGTTCTAACACAAAGCCACAAGTCATCGACGGCTTGAGCGTGCTCGCCTTGTTCAGATTGTAGATCACGATAGATAACACGCTCTCTCTCTCTTAGAAACTGTAACTAAGGTCTGTTCGGCATAGTTACAATATAAACCACAGGTGGGTTCTGTGGGTGTTGACCAATCGTAGACTGGTATCCTCGAAAATGAGTAGCCAGCTACTATATATAATGCAAGGTTAATATCTTTACATAATATGACGATGCTTATGCCCAATGATTGTGTTTCTCGAATACAAGATCCACTTGTATTAGTGATTTATTTAGCTTTGTGGTTCAGTGTCACGAGTATTATGACTAATCTAAAATCATTTGATTTTTTATATCAATTCTTTTTTTAAAACAGCATGACGTAATTATCTCGTCATGAAGATAATTGGGTATAGTTTTGGAGGTACCTTATTTATGCTAGTTCCTTCGAGGATAGAAATGTCATGACAGTTCTAGAAAGGGTGATCATTGATCGAAAATCGGCTGAAACATTTTTGATTCAATGAAAAGACATGAAAGTGGCTCGTCTGTTTTTTTTTATACTAATGATCACTCAATACAGGGCACAAGAACCTCGCAAGTTAGAGGCTTATTGCGTTGTGTTGTATGAGCGTAAGTTAAGGCAATATTTGTGGTTAATGGGGCTATGCAGAAAATACAGCGGGTGAGACTAATCTTGAAAAGCTAAAGACTGTAGTGATTAGGAAAAAATCTGTTTCCTGTGTGACGTCCCTCTACAGCCCTCGCTCGCTCCTCGCTGCTTCGTTCGGGTGCCGCCGCTCCAAACGTGACGTCCGCCTGTCTGCGTCAGTCGTGTTGTCCCGTCCTGTGACGATCAACTGGCTTGGTATTGGTCGCGGCACCCAAATGTGACGTTCTAACCTTTTGGTGATTCGGATGGAAATGTGGTCAGATCCGATATCAGCCTCGTCGTTCCCAACTCGTTTCCAACGTCTGGTTACCGAAGTAATTGCGTTGATCTCCAGTCCGCCTACCCACGTTGTGAATTGATCTTAGGCAGACGAAATCAATCAGTCGTTGGGGCCGTAATGCAAATTGAGTTCAAATGAGGGTGGTATCGCACAAATATGTGTAGAAGAAAATAAAACAATAACTCAAAAGTTCAAGGTATCAAAAAAAGGATAATAATACTTTATATCTGGTTGCTGGATACATAGGATTGCGTCTATCTCCCGACCCGCTATATGGATTGTGACACGTTGTTTTTGTTAGGTGAGTTTTAACATAAGTTGTCTGTTTTTAAGAAATTGGTTCTTGGTGTGTCTTCAGGCGATAGTCGAAAAAAAAACTTATTTTGGTGGTATGGATCTAAGTCGCTGTTCAAAAATAAATTGTTCTTGGATTGAAGATTAGTTCGGAATTGTGCGAATCTTAGCTGATGCGAATTTCAACTGCAAACTGGAAACTCTGGAAAACCGGAGACCGAACTGATTTTCGCTCGCTGTGACTTTGCTTATATGGACGCCAACCAAAACCGGGGTGGGCTTTGTCGGGGTTTGAGGTTCCTTGATAATTCTAAATCCATAATCCACTTCTTTATTTTCGGTCAGGAATTTTCCACTCCTTTCCATTTTTGGAAGTCTTCTCTTACCCCCACCTTCTCTTATTCTCATATGGATATCTCACCATAATTCAGAGGGGCGTCAACGGTTCTCCCCACTTCTTCGTAGCAACTTCTCATACCTATCCTCTAAATGGGCGGCGGCGGGATCCCCCACCTTGCAATACATGATCACCTCCGCCTGGCTCTCGTTGACATTCGACCAATGGCGTCCAACCGGGTGGGTGTGATCCGGCTAGCTTTGTTTTAAGAAAAAATATATCTTGCTCAAAAAAAAAATTATCTTTTTCTTTTCCTTTTCTTTCCTTAATCCCCAATATCACTTGGGATCTATCAATGCCTATTATCAAGTGGTTGGTCATCTAGCGAAACACAGCCAATTTCCGTCCCGAAAAAACAGTTTCATTGTCCTAGCCGTATTTGCATTCTTGGTGCTAATTTATGATAACATAGTTTTATTATCATAACCGAATTCTAACACCCATAGATGTCTCGTCAAAACGGCAAAGACTTAACTTCGTGTGCGGTCAACAGATGACCTATTAAATTCTTTCCCGACAATATTGTTTGCCACCCTAACATAGTTAATTTTTCTTATCTATCCAAAGCTCTGTATTCACCTGGCCCTTGTCAGGCAGTCCCACGACAATGGCCGTCAGAATTTTCACCATTTTTTTCCATTATCAAAATAACATTGTCAAATGTCCCGGTCGTTGGTGGTTTTCCTTTGTCATCTATGCTTAAGTCTCGCCTCTCTTTTCCTTTCTTTCCTTTCCTTCCTTTCTCTTTTTCCTTTCTTTCTTTCTTTTTGTGCCCCTAAATGATGTCACACCTGATTCAGCAGTTCGGAGGAGGAAGCTGCATGAATGGAACTTATTTCTGACTAATAGAAAATCAAAGGGAATGTGGGTGATTCACACTTGTGTACTTGTCATCTCAGACTCGAGTTGTAACTGTCAGAGCTGGTGGACAAGGAATTTAGTTCGCCAGAACACATGTCACAATAGCGATAGAGCTGCGATTTGTCAGATAGAAATGGATTGGAGCGAGGAGAAAATAGTTCATCAACCACAAGTCCTCGTAGACGCTTTTATCAAGAAAAACAAGTCAAGATTGGACAGATTCATCCCAGAAGTAACTGCTTGTATTCTCTATCTCGGGTCTGAGGTGGCTAGACATAGTATATATAAGAGAATCAGATAATTACTTGAGGTTGGGTATAAAATGAACTAACCATTTTTACAACATCTTATCTTTAGAATATTAATACTGAATTTAGTAACTTTAGAATATTAATACTAAAACCGTAAAGATTGTGTTGTTTCTATCTTTACACTGTTTTCTTTCATATTTGAGTTGTGGTTTAGCACAATGTTCACGGCTTTTAAAATCCGACGGCAGCCTTTAATTAAACAATCATAGATAAGTAACCGACGATAAGAATTCTATCTGAGTTACACGTCAGTAGCTGGGAGTTTGGGCTTTGTTCCTGTTACGTCAATAGAAACTTCACAGATTAAAAGGAGCTGGAAACTAAACAGATGTAAAAGAAGAGAACAAAAAACATATTGATTCCGTTGTCTATAAAAGAATGAGATGCAGACTGTTTTTAAAATACCCCTATCTTTATTTCGTCCAACTGATTTCTGTGATTTCATCAATGGGTATAAATAGAATTTCCACCAGGGACTCTCAGAGATGGAATTAACATATTGGTGAGTTCTATACAAGTATGATGGGTTATGAAAACTGGTTTCTACAAGAGGAAAGCATCTCAACACACAAGCAGAAGAGCAGGTGTTTGATAATATCAGAAATATAACGAGAGAGGTGATAAGCTTATTTCTTCCCATTTCTCCTCATCATCTTAAAGTTCCTTTAACATAAATGTAATATTTACTAATATACTAAGTAATTCGAACATGATTCCTGTAGACAATACTCTATTAACGCAGTATTTAAATTAAAAATAATATCGGCATTTCTCACTTAGCAGACACGCAAGGAAAATTGAGTTTGCTTATTTAAATAAGATAAGGGAACTATTTGATTTATATCATATATGTACCCTGTATAGGCAGAGAGAATTAAAACACAAGTTGATCTGGGTTGGGGAGCCGATCGCCAATTCGACACCTAACTAGGATTTTTTTTGTTCCCTTCCCTAATTTTGTTATATTTTAACATCAGTTGTTGAAAATAATTTTTCTTTTCAACCACTTGTTTTATTTACTGACGATATTATGATTTTTTTTAGGTGTGTCGGCCGAAAAATACCTAAAATTTTAATCGTTTTTACATCCTTTTTTATGAATAAAATATGATCTGTTTTGAAAGATCATTTTACCCTGGTATTTTTTTAATATATATATATATATATATATATATATATATATATATATATATATATATATATATATATATATATAAACCAATCTTCTTAAATATAACAGGCAATGAATGTCTATTATAAAATAATAAAATAGAGATAAAATAAAATTGTTCAAAAATTTTTTTTTTATTAAATGTTGGATACTTTTGTCTTATTTTCGCATGAAATATAAAGCAAATATATGAAATTTAGAACGGCTCATGATAAGAGATAAAAGGAATTCATAGTCAGTTATATTTAACAATATATTTTAAAATAATGTTCTGCTTCTCAATACACTATATATATATATATATATATATATATATATATATATATATATATATATATATATTTAGGGCAACAATCAAGTGAAAATTTCATGCGCATTTCCTTGAAAACGACAGTCAAGGATAATTTCTTTATTTTTTTTTTATGCAATTGCTCATTTTTAGTATAAGATCTACGTCGTTTGTACATAGCAGTTTCTTGTTACTATAGTAACCTTTACCAACAGTCAGGCTTGATGTCCTATGCTTGCAGTGTCTTCCATATATATGGACGTAGGATCCGACTTATTTCTAAAAGAGTGGACAGTCGGTGTATTAACTTTTATCATTGTTTCTTTTGAAATATTTACGAACCTATGAAGAATTCCATTCTTTTACTTATTTTCTCATGTGACTTAATCAAGTATATATTATGGGCCAACATTAGAATATAATTATTTGTGAGCAACTTGAGCGCATTTCATATTTTCTATAATCCTATATAAATTGATATAATTAAATTCTGATCCTTTACACTCATCTATATTCTAAAAATCATTGAAATCATTAAAATTTCTATAAGAGCATTAATAATGAAAGAATCTTTGGAATAAAACTAGATGCAACGCAAAAAATTATTTTTAATCTTGTCTGTCTCTAATGTTCTCACATATTACCAGATTACACCTACCTTTAACTTAAATGATTTCAGATTGTTGATGTATCTGTGCGTCATGCCATATTTCAGTATTTTTAATGTCAATTTACTTATAATTACCCGGTAATGAGCATGGGTTGAAAAATGTGGCATTAGAAATTTTATATGAGGTCAACCCGTGCAATTGACAGACTTGATAGTTATGATTATTTTTGTAAAATTTCCATTGAGGTAGGTTCAGTTTATCTTATTAATAATCTCTACACAATGAGAATGTTTGTAAAAATAAGTACGTTTTGTCGAAAATTAATTATACAATAGATTGGTGACACTGTGATGTATTTACTTTCTTCCTGTCTCTCTCTCTTTTCTCTCTCCATATATATATATATATATATATATATATATATATATATATATATATATATATATATATATATATATATATATATATATATATATATATATATATATATATATATATATATATATATTTAGACAAACCTACCCAGGTTTGTCTGGCTCACTAGGTTTATCTAGGTCTGCTCTACGGTTGTATTGAGCTCTTTTGTTAGTTAGTTGTTTACTCGTGTCGGGTTTTTTTTTTTTTTGGGTTTCAAACCTGTATCTGTGCTTTTTTTTTTTTTCGACAGACTTTCATGTTTCTAGCTCTTTTTTTTTTAAAACCTTTTTTTTTCCTTCGAGATTGATTTGATTATTGGCAAATCAAAAATTCGAAAAAGTTCTTTCGAATTTATGTTATAGTTATATATATATATATATATATATATATATATATATATATATATATATATATATACATGGAGAGAGTTTATATAAACTGATATTGGACGTTAGAGAATTAAATTAAAATTTTATTTTATATATATATATATATATATATATATATATATATATATATATATAAAAAAAAAAGAGAAAAATAAGACAAAATTTTTTGGTTGTAACGTTGATTTTGAAAAAAAATAATACTTTTATTTTCTAAATTTTTTCTACAAATGTTTGATGTATCTCGCAGCCGTTCACTGGTTCCTCGTAGTGAAACAGTGTATATATGGAGAGGGGATATACACATATATACACGAATGCTGACAAAAGAACACGAAAATCGCAATAGATCTAAAAAATCACAAAGGGGTCATTTCTCGAACCAATCTTAATTGTTTTATAACTCTTCACGCAAAACTTTTCACTGCCATTTTAATAAAGACGTTTGGATAACTAACACAAAAAAGAATGTCTCATATCAAGAATAATTAACATCGAAAATCATAAAGACAAAAAATAATTATTTTTTAATAATATATGGAAATCTCCACCCTTTGCGAAATGACGGTCGCGAGACCGGAAACCCGTGTAGCAAAATTATGGACAATAAAGCATAATATGTTTTTTTAAATTACATTACAACCAAAAACGTTTGCGGTTTCTCTGTTCTTTAAAATATACACACTTTACTCTCGTTGGAACTACTATAACGTCTTAATGATTTGGCTAGGTTTTTAAGACTTTTATTTAGCTATGGGATTTTTTTATGCTAATTATAACGATTCCTAAGATCAATGCCGAAAGAAGACCCTGAGAGAGTAAAGTCTGTACATCTTTGCAGAAAACATCCTTCTTTGAACATTATATACTGGTGCTACAGAATCCCCACCACAAAAAAAGAACTGTACCAAATAAGAGAAACAACATCATTTGAGAATTATGAAAACTGAAATGAATATCACATATAACTCGAAGAGAAAATAATAACAAAATCGTGATGTTAAAATTCCCCAGAATTTCGAATATAAAATTATGTGGGAAAATCCCGTCAATATTGGAAAGAACGATAACAGCTACTGGAACTGTGAAACATGTTTTCCTAAAAGAGGTACTTTATGATAAATATTGTATAAGTTTGAACCAAAAGCCCTACTGGCGACATTGTCAATGTAGGGAAAGGGCTATTACTAACATAACCATTTCTGTCTTTTCCAATATTCAGTTTCCTGTTTGTATCTCAAAAAGAAATACCCGACTAACTCATATGCTCGAATTCATCCTCAGAAAGCAATATCCCCGATTTTATGAGAGTCCTTGCTTCAAAAGGCCACACAATAAAGATTTAAACCGGATGGAAAACTTTTCGCGATGTCCTGAAACGAGCGTAAAGCAAACGAGTGGATGTGATCCTTCGGTCGTTTAAGGCCGGACGACATTATAAACATCTTAGAGGTATTTCATTTATGGTTTCTCGACTGGGAGTGAAAAGGCAGCATTCAGTTGATCCAATAAGAACACAGGTTCCTATCAGTAATCTGCCGCCTCTAATCATGTTAAACTTCCCTTTTGGTATTTACATTAAAGCGAACTTCATCTTTTCTGACATCCGGGATCAACTTTGATCGTCTCCAATCAAAACACTCACTCGTACTTTAATGACATATCACTCCCGGCATGCTCAGTGTGAATTCCAAACGATTTAATGTTATGCAACAGTCAGTCATAAATCCTATTATATATATATATATATATATATATATATATATATATATTTTTTTTTAATAAAATGCCAGGCAATCTGGTGTAGGACTAAATGTCTGTTTTTCTAAGATATTTATAAGTCCGAATATGAAATAATCCGACAAGTCCATGCTTTGTTTAGCAGCGCATCAACACCACTGTCAGACTTTGCTCCCGAAATCTAAATATTTTGAACAAAATTTTATGGCTTCAAATACATACATTTTGTACATAATTTTATACATTCAGGGCAGCCGTAAGTTTTGTACACACACACACACACACACACACACACACATATATATATATATATATATATATATATATATATATATATATATATATATAAATCAACTGATTTAAAATATGGTTCCTTCAGTTAATCAGTTAATTTAAAATCAGTTAATTTATAATATTTATGCTCTGTAAATATACATCGAGCACTGTTTTGTAAAAATAAAAATATCAATAAGAACACCGGATTATATATCTTACTGTTTTTTCTTTTCATATATATATATATATATATATATATATATATATATATATATATACACCAGCGTGGCACCTTTCGAATGTTCCTGAAAACCATACTACGGTCGACCCAAAATTTTTGAGTGAAAGTGGGTGGAAGGAACTCTAGGTGGCGCGTCGATAGCTGAGCTAGCACGGAGTGACAAAACATCGTGATCTAAGGTTTGAATATTAAGCTGGTTATGTGTTCAGATTAATCAATCACTTTTAGATAAACGATCTCTCCCAGAAACTGTAGCTAATGCATGTTCAGTATAGTTGCAGTATAAACCACAGGTAGATTCTGGCTAGCTTTTACTACAAAATTCACGAAATTTGCTTTAGCGAGCGTCTGAATTAAGGATTGTTAGACGCCCTAGTAGACTAAATCATCGATTAGAAAATAGTTTTGCCAATTTATATATATATATATATATATATATATATATATATATATATATATATATATATATATTCAAGTTTTTTAAATAATATTAAAAACTTAAAATCTTCAGACACACTGGGTTGCATATTAATATTCCTTCCTTTTTATTATCACATCATTTAAATTCATCGACTAATTTCCATCAAACATGGCCAACATCAGGAGAAAAATAATTTTCTGCTTGCTGGTAGCAGTGAACTACAGAAATGGAGAAAATGATATTTTGTCTGTAGTTTTCATTTGTTCTTTTATTTCTTTTTTATTTATTTTGTTTTTTTTCTTTTTGTAAGTGCTTCCTGAAGGGCGGTTAGCCCTTCGATGTGTTCAATGTTTGAATAGAGTGATCTTATGTCCATAGTCACTAGAATAGCGTTCTCTGGTTTGTGCATATATATATATATATATATATATATATATATATATATATATATATATTTAAGTGCGCATGTATGCAGAAAATAGAAAAGAACACGTTGGGTGCAATATCCGGAGTTCCTTTGTATTCTTGTTTTTATTTTTAAGAAGACAGTGCTCCATACAGGAGGAGAGCTTTCTTATAATAATATATTTTGGTTTTTTAGAAATTTAATGATGTGTAGTTTTTCGTGTAGGCATAAAGAGCATGGGTCATCCCAGGTTTTAGAAGTTCTTGTTTTATTTACTATTTTCCATTTTACTTTTGGTGTTTTATTCGTTTCTTTTAGATGCCAGAAATATTGGGATAGAGATGTCTGATTTCTATTTTGAATATTGTTCAAGGAGCTCTTGTGTTGCCTCCATCTAATTTTAAAATTATTCTTCGTTGAGCCTATGTATATCCTATCAGTGTTAGGACTCTCAATGGATGAGATATTGCATTGGTATACCACGGATTTTTCCAACGGTCAGTTTTTAGGGTTTCTACACATAATTTTTCGTTATTTTTATCTTATTCTAGTTTATGAGTTTTATTACTTTTTTGGCATGCGTGTTTTTCTAGGATTCATAACTCATAAACTAATAAATTTCTAAATAATGAAAGATTATTAAACCATAGGCAAGAGTTAACGGTTTTTTGCTGACATCAACAAACTTTCGCATTAAATAATTAGCATAAAAAAAATCCCATAGCTATATAAAAGTCTTAAAAGCTTAGCCAATTCATTAAATAGGAAAAACCGTTTCTGTAGTCGTCAAAAAACAAAACAAAAAAATAAATAAATTGAAATTCAGTGCAATACGAATTGTATATAAAACACTCATTTGAATAAACAAATAAATAAATAGATAATCAGATTGACAATAATAAAACACAATCCTCCCGACACATAACGACTTGTAGGCGCGCCATAAAAATATCCCTCACTGGGAAGCAACTAAAGGATGACCGCAAACATTAGCCTTGAAATAGATACCCTACCCAACCTTAGCAAAACCTCTCAGAAGATGATGAATCTATTGATAAGAATTAACTCTCTGACCACTTAACGAAGAAAATAGTCTAGCCACTCCCACAATAACGAATTTTGTAACGGACCATGCCTAAAAACACACGTAAACCGAGAGATAGCTTATTCCTAAAATTTTGCTTGAAGATGAAACGGGACTAAAAACCTCAATTCAACTTAATTTTAATAATTATTTGGATGGTTTCGGCTCTCGTTTTTGAAACATGAGAACTCTTATGTAGCGAAGGAATCATATTTTTAAACAAATGTTTGTATATATATATGTATGTATGTGTGTGTGTGTGTGTATGTATATATGTATGTAAATATAGCATGCCCATGTAGTTTTTTTTTTTAGCGGCATATCATCTCCTTAATTTAATTTCCTTGGCCGCATTAGTAATTTATTTTACAAAAGTGTATTGCTTGTAATATTTTTTTCTTTACAGATATGTATTCCTGGCAATTTTAATTTATTTTATTCTTTTTTATTTTTGGTTTTTTTTTTTTACAAAAAAAAGGATAACTGCTAATTTATTTACTATGAGAATGTATTGCTGGTATTTTTACTATAAAATTTTTTATACTTTCATCGTGTTTCGATCTCAGTTTCGGAGTTAACTATTTGAACACAGCTGGGACCATAACAGGTCCTACCACTTCCGGTAAAGTTGCACCTGGGAACAGGAACAATTAAGATGTGATTCCACGCTCTTCAAAACCTACCGATCAGAAGCATTGCTGCAAGATGTAGTTTATCGTCATACGCAGGATGTTGATGCTTCAAAATCATGGTAAAAAGTAATAGCTCTAATAGGACTATTATTTTATCAATATGATCTCAGCTAGTTTCGAAGATTATATTCCCGGAAAATATATATATTAATAATACAGATTGAATTATCACACTTGTAAAATGATGCGGAAGATATTCCTTCACACATAATTTTCAGAGAAAATCGGACATCTAATATTTGGTCTTGGAAATGATGGCATTATTATAAAATATGTCTTCCATCGATAGTGGTTGACAATTACAATACATTACTTTTTAATAATTAGCAATTTAGTCATTTCATCTTTAAAAAAATGTATTGATTTTCATCTGCGCAGGTGGTCTTTCAAGAACCTATTTTTTATACCTATTAGAGAACTGATCAGTTTTTTCACACCTGTAACTCCATTTAAATCTGAAGCAGTTTTATATTATTTCAAATAGTGTCACAATGTACAAAGTACAGGCTGTGTTTTCTGACCGCCACTGTTCGTTGTGCCTTCTTGGGCAAACGTTCTCATCTGATACGGAGTTGAAAGACTATATTTATTCCATTGCTAGATCAGCAGCTAGGAAATGCGGTCCACTGTGTCGTGCCAGAGTATTTATCTCTCCAGAATCTATCTTACATACCTATGTCAACCATTCGCCCATATCTAGAATATTTCTGACACATACGACCGGTGCTCCACACATTTAACTTGAAATTAAAAAAGAATCAGTAATATTATTGTTTCTGATCTGTCGTTTCGCCTTTAGTCATTTTTTCCCCGCCGTAACGTTGCCTCTCTGTGGATATTCTCGAAAGAGTTTCTTGGTAATTGTTCGGATGAGCTCTTCACTATGGGACCTAAACTTTTTGAATTTAAGTGTAGTATTAGAGTGATGTCGAAATCTCAATTTAGAGATGAGCTGGCTGGATGCAGCCGTAAGTTCTATGCAAATAGTTTATTTTCTCGCGCTTTTCCCTTGTGAAACTCCTTTCAGTCTTCATGATTTCCAGCCAACTATATTCTGCAAAAATTTGAATGCAATGTTAATCGCTATTTATGTCCTCCTGATTAATCTTTTTTCCCGCTCATTATTAATGCTTCTGTTCCTAATCCTTCCACACCCTGTAATCCCTTGTGTCTTAGTGGCTTTACTACCTTGCATGGCGTGATACCGATTTTAAAAATATCTCAAGGAAGTTAGTTTACAGTGGTGGGGAAGTAACTGGGGCTGGGATGTCAGGTTAGGGCCTATTTCATTGCAGATTCTTATTTGCATATATTCAAGAATTGTCAGCTATATAGCAGAAGCACCAAATCAGTTTTAGTAACAATGCCCAACGCATATGTGAATGATAAGCTTTTAAACAATATCGAATAATTCATAGAATATAACGCCTTCTTTTTCAAAATCATAATTGTTAATTATAAATTTGTCTTCCACGGTTCTGATCGGTAGATGTTGCGGAGTGTTGAACCATCTCTTAGCCGTTGTTTGTTCCCAGGTCTACCCTGACCCATTGTGATAGCTTCTGTTAACGTCCCTGCTATGGGCAAATAGTGAACCCCCAAACTCGTATAAAAACATGAAAATATGAAAATGCATTAGAAGATATTACCAGCAATATATATTTTCATAGAAAAAATAAATGAAAAACAAAATTACCAGCAATACATTTTGGGGGAAGAAAGCCTGAACAATAATAATAATTAAAAAAACACTGAAAAAAATGTTCGTTCGCAAAAGGATTTCATACAAAAGAAATCCTAAACATTGAAAGATTTACAAACAGAAGTCCTTATCGACAACAAAGAATAACTGCATCAAAAATGGTACTATTTAAGACCATTTAGCTATCAAGTGCTTTTTTTAAATAAATATCTTCAGGGTAATTACTCTAAAGACATTTCCCCTTTGGAACCTCGACAACATGAATTTAAACGTACTACTAGACTAATATTCGGCATTGTCGTTTTACTTTTTAAATTTGTAAGTTCAACCGTAAGTTCTATTCTAGTAGTTTCTTCTCCCTGTGAAATACTTGTCCGGCTTCTTACTTTCATGTCATCTTCGATCTTTAATAATGTAAGTACGACATCAATCGTCATTTTCTGTCTCTATGATCCTATTCTTTTATGGTCCTTTCTCATTAGGAAAGTTTTCTAAATCTCCTTTACGACCAGTCATCCCTTGTGTCTTAGTGTATTTATACCCTTTCTTGGGGTGAAATGATTAAAATTCCTGCTGATTATGCTGGGATATAGAGTAACAAGTCATAGCGAATGTGGTAACTTTCTTCGGAAGGAGTAAGGAAATACTTATGTTTATACAAGCGAGATTTAAACTGGCGACAGAAACTGGAAATATGGGACAATATTTAAGACTATCAGTTTTAGGAAATTATTTATATAAGATAAAAGGGATTACGAAATTAATGTAATCACCTTATCATACTTTGAAGACCAGACCAAATCATCGTGAAAAGGATTATCAGAATGTAGATGATGCTAAACTAGTAGACAAGATATGAAAATAAGAGAAAAAACAAAACACAGAACATGAAAGCGACATTTTGATATATAATATTCTTTGAGCACTTAGAATTTCAGTGTGTCGTGTACAATTAAAATTGAGGTGGTACATTTATATTAAAACTTTACTAACGGACAATTTAAAGCTATATGAAAATATACACAAACATCTAAAACAAAGTAGATCAAAAATAATAAAAAGCATTCACTTTAAATTAGTAGATTTAAAAGATATAAAAACAACAAAGAAATAACAGAAAAATGCTAACCAGCTATCACTCTTCGCTCTTCAAAGACATTCGATGACAAAATAAGTTCACAACGACTACAAAAGGAGAAAGAATCATTATTACAAGTGGTTCATCAGTATAAAACATATAGAGTGCATTTAAACCTAGTAGTCATTAGGTCTTCTTATAGTAGGAGGCTAGGTAGACTTAATATAAATGGTTTCAAGAATTCTCGAGTTGTAATCTGAATGCTCTTTGTTGATTATGTTGAAAAGATGGCGTCGGGTTATCTATTAAGCGTTCTGTAATCGAAGAACAGGAAGAATTCAAAACAGTATGCAGATTTTTAAGCTGCCCTCGATGGATCTTAACTAGCACGTGATAATCTATCTTACTCTCCAAACTGTTGTTAATTCCATTATATATATTTAGCATCACGTTGACATTAGTAATTATACATCACTGAAATAACATGATGTCAGAGAGCAGAACATTTTAAGGACGTATTTCATCCTGGGTTGGAAAGGGATAGCAGGCCATGGACAGGTGAATAAATTTAAGCAATGAAGCGATTTGGTTGCATATCTAGTGAAAGCCATGCCGTGCAATTGGTTGATAAAATCATTGGATAAAAATATCAGTGTGTCAGCGTAAACGAAATGATTTGTAAGATCGTCGATTTTGCTGTCTTGCCAACGCGTGAGGGAAAACTGAAGGAAATTGAAATAAATTGGGATATATATATTGAAAATTGCCAGAGAACTGAGGAGAATGTATTCGAAGATGAAGATAACGATTTTACTTATCAGTATCAAAGCACCTGAAACATTTTCATCAAAACGTGCTTTTATAATTCTCCTAAAGGATATCTTTGCTAAACATAATAACACGTTGCAGACATACTTTTATTGATGCGGGCAAACAGATCGTAAAACGAGGCAGTGTCCGACATTTTTTTTCAGATTATACGAATTCATAGCCGAGATTTGCATATTTCCACTTGCGCTAAAATGGCAACAAACAGATACAGGAGAAAGTGAAAGATTGCTGAATGATACTAAATCGTTCGTATTTGCTTATCTCCCAAGTTTTGTCAAAAACGTTTCTGATTTATGTTCGTCTGGATTTTGAATATTTTTATGATCCTTGTCATTTCAGAATGTAGGATGATCATATCTTCCCACTTCCTCTTATCTCTTGTAGCTCTCAGCTAGTTTTGTCCATCTGTCACGTCCTCCCGACCACGTTCCGTCATTCACCCGCTCAAGCCCGACAGGTATGTCATGTGTTGCTTTCCATTGTCTCTTTTTTCCCGCTATACGATCTGTGAGGTACTCTTTTCTCATTACGTGTCCCATAAACTTCAACTGCCTCTTCTGGATGTTAAATATAAGCTTCTTCCTCGTTAGCTTCCTCTTCAAGTCCCCATCTTTGCTCACACACTCGTTCTATGATATCCTCAGCATCCTTCTGTAGAACCACATCTCTGTCGCTTCGAGTCTCTTCTTCATCTTTGAGGAGTCAGTCAAACTTTCGCTACCGTAACGGAGGACAGATGTCACTTAACAGCTCAGTACTCTTTTCTTTGTTACCAAAGGGATCCTCCAGCCTCTCAATACTCTGCTCAGCTTTAGGGAATGCGTCCTTGGCCATCCCAATACATCTACGAATCTCAGCATCGCACTTACCGTCCTCTGTCAAAACACTTTCCAGATATTTAAACTTCCGCAGTTGCTTGATTTTATTGTCGCCGACCGGCAAATCGCATTTCGGGTTCATCCTTTTACTGATGACCATGATTTCTGTCTTATTGTAGTTTATGCTTAGTCCCTTCTTCTTGCTCTCCTTTGCTATCTCCTGTAGGGTGTTTTTTAGTTTCTTTTGCTTGTCTGCCCTCAGTACTGTGTCATCTGCGTATCTTATGTTGTTAAGATTGTGTCCGCTGATGCTGAATACCGGTAAAATTTTCAGTTCTTTCAGAAATGCCTCACTGTATAAGTTGAATAGGTCCGGTGAGAAGACACACCCTTGCCTTATGACCCTTTCTATTTTTGTATATTCGTTGAACTCGTTCTCTATGCGTATGCATGCTGTTTGCTGCCAGTATATGTTCTTGATTACTCTAATATCTTTCTCGAATATATCAAGGTTCCTGAGCATTTCCAACAAATCCTCGTGGTGTAATTTATCGAAGGATTTTGCGTTGTCTATAAAAAAAAAAGTACACATCCTTCTGTATTTTTATTGCACTTGAAACCATAAATTTATTCTTCTCTTAATGCCTAATTCAACTGAAAGGTTAATCTTTGACCTGGCTTCAAATGCATTGTGTCTTAATGTAATCTAAGGAAAATCAGAATCATGTACCTTCTTGAAAGACAATATATATGCATGAAATGTGGTATAACGATAAATGTGTCTAAAAATGTAAGCACCGCATTAGAATTGTACTGGTAATAGTAGTATTAACCGTGTCTTTAAAAAAGTAATATTCACTGGCCGAGCAGCCAGTGTTGGTCTAAATTGAAATTTATAAAATCTTTTGCTTAAAAAAACATTTTCAGAAAAATAATTTTTGTAGATCTTTCCAGTATTGATAATGATTTACGTTTGAAGTAGTGTGCATCTGTCATCATATTCATTATAGAATTATTTTCTATTCTACTTAAATGTGATATCATTTTTAGCTATTACCGCTCAAGAAATTCCTCAAGTGATGAATGTTATTGTTAGTTGGTACAGTTCTTTGTGATTACCTCTCGCCATTTTAACCATTGATCTTAGCGTGTGTATGCATCTTACATTTTGAAAGTTTCTGAACTGGTTTGGCTTCATTCCTGAGCTCCATATGAAGGACTTGACACTCACATTGAAATAACTAACCATACATTATTATAAATATAATTGTTTTAATATATAAAAATAATAATACCATTTCCTGTGATAATTTCTTTTGCAAAAAAAGAATATAGAAATGGTCACTTTAATCCATGAGGTGGGAAGTGTTTAGATTTTAAAGCGCTGGTTTATGAAGTTTGTGATGTAGAAATGGCCAGTTTAATTATTGAGACGGGCAGTGTCCGGATTTTAAAGTTTATATGTGTCTATACAATAATGTCCGTAAGTCGAAATAGTCCAAAATGTACCTTTAGCGTAATTACTTTACTTTACCTGCATTGACACGAGTGTCTTTTTACAATGGCTAAAAGATATACGTGTACACTGCACGTCTTAGGGATTGAAATGATCATATATATATATCACAAACTTCACAAACAGCGTTTTAAAATGCGGACGCTGTACATGCCTATACCAAAAAAAAAGCTTCACAAACTAGAGCTTTAAAATCCGGATACTACTCGACTCATGGATTAATCTGACCATTTCTGTAACACAAACTTCATAAACTAGCGCTTTAAATTCAGGACACTGCTCGATTCAAGGATTAACCTGATCATTTATATATCACAAACAGTGCTTTAAATCCGGACGTTGCCCATCTCAGGGATTAAACTGCCTTTTTCTATAACACAAACTTGACAAACAATCTCTTTAGTATCCTGTGGCGGAAACTTGGCGGAAAAAAACTAAGTAGTATCAAATAAATGCTAGACAAGATATCCCTATATATGGTCAACGGAACTAGAACAATCTAACCCGTAAATTAAATATTGTGTTAATTTCGAAATACCCTGTAGGTTACCCGGATTGACAAATAACTGATGTAGCCCGAAGGTGGGGGAAGAGCGCACAGCGGATGAATTTTCATGGTAATCACATCAATAGACGACATGTAAATAATTTAAAAGTGACAGGCAGAATCTTACTAGCTTAGAAATCAAACCGTATTTTAAGAAATAAATCTTCGCACCGATGGTTTCATGGATTGCATTTGAAGTGGAAAGGGTTGATAAACCGTAAAAAATAAAGCCAATTGAAGCCATTTAAGAGGTACGTACACTTGTAGGAGGGAAAACGCCGTAAATACTAGGCAAATCCTTTCTTCGCTTCTGATGTGAATTTCTATGAGCAGTTCCTTCCTGCAACTTTCGTCATGGAATAAATAATTCCCTTTGAATACTCCCAGGCCCATTTCATTATGCAGCAATTTCTATTGATGTTGAAGGCTTTACTGGATTCCACCATGTTTATCTTCAGTTCCGTGTCTCATTATACATACATTTTCCCTGTGGGTTATTGCTCTCCCGGAAATATTTTTCTTTCTTTTTCGAGCTGAAAGAAAATTATACGTATTGAAAAGAAGTTCGAGTAACATTCTTTATATCTAGTAAAAAAAATATAAAAAATTTGAAAAAAAATCCCTTTTATTCTTATTTATCAAAACATGTTTGGAAGAGGAAATTGCATCTGACATAAAAAACTCAGTCTTTCTCTCACGTGGGCGCGGGCTCTCTCTCTCTCTCTCTCTCTCTCTCTCTCTCTCTCTCTCTCGCTCTTCAATATTATATGAAAAGTTTATTTAACATTTAAATATCTCGTTTTATTCTGACTTCGACGATTTTTGGCAAAATTTCCAGCCTTCACTGATTGTTCTTTAAACGGTATTCCCAATTATATATATATATATATATATATATATATATATATATATATATATATATATATATATATATATATATATATAGGTTAATGGTCTGAGTTGAATCAGAACAGGAAACAGTAATATTAAAATGTGCTCAACATACGCGAGCAAAAATATAAGTAAAATAAAAATAACTAGTATAGCTTAAATGGCCTTATATATATATATATATATATATATATATATATATATATATATATATATATATATATATATATATATATATATATGTGTGTGTGTGTGTGTGTGTGTGTGTGTGTGTGTGTGTAGTTTGATTGAAAAGGACGTCCCCAATTTTAAAATACGTATAATTCATTTATTAACAATAATTTTACAAGAAATGAATGTGAGAGGAAAGCGTTTATCATGAGGTTTTATTTAAAATTCGGTATGGCTCCTAGATTTCGCTACCACCTTCTCGAGCCACACAGGAAGCGCGTCAACTGATTTCACCAGGACCTCTTGTGGTATGGAAGATATAATTTATTGTATCCGCCCTTCAAGTTCTTTCACATCTTCACAGCTATTTTAACCAACCCCAAACCAAAAAGTCACATGGTGTTAAGTTAGAACTCTTTTCTCTCTAGTCATACATAAAATAGGGAGTTACTTTTTAATCACCCTACGCGCACACACACAAACACACACACACAAATATATATATATATATATATATATATATATATATATATATATATATATATATATATATATAGTTAAACCTAGAGAGCCAGAAAAACCTACCAATGTTTCATCTAAGCGGATCGTCAAGGAAGGATTCTTATAAGATTTCTATTAAGAATAATCCAGATCTAGGCTACGCAATTGAGCACTGTTTAAAATCAACCAATAAGCCAGCCTTCCTTGACGATCCGCTTAGGTGAAACCTTGGTAGGTTCGCCTGGTTCTCTAGGTTTTATTAGGTCTGCTGTACTCATTGTATTTAGTTGTTTTGGATACTCGCATCGGTTGTTTATTCTTTGGGCCTTGAACTCGTATGCTGGACGATTATTTTCGGTTAATGTACATGTTCTTGGGTCTTTCTTTTTTTATATCTTTTTTCCCCTTTGGTGTTGGCTTGTTTATTTGCAAATCAATATACCGAAGGTTTTCCGAAGGAGTATCGTTTTCTTATACTTATAAGATTACTATTAAGAATATATATATATATATATATATATATATATATATATATATATATGTGTATATATATATGTGTGTATATATATATATATATGTGTGTGTGTGTGTGTGTGTGTGTGTGAGAGAGATCGTGCACGCTCGTGTGTGTACGTATATATATTAACCGAAGCAGAAGAAATGTAGAACCTAAACGTGACTTTGAACCATCTAATTATCTCTTTCTGAAACTCATAGCCCCGGTATATTTATCTGGCCTTTTTTATTTGGTGTTGCGATTCCTATCTTTTCTTGATTAGACTTTTTTTATCAAACACACACACACACACAGGCACACACAGACACACACACACACACACACACACACACACACACATATATATATATATATATATATTTATAAGCATTAAGAATTTATGGTGGAGGAAATTTAGAAAGTATGTAAGAAAATAACAATATTTATCTTTCTTTTGGAGCTCAACTTGTTTATATTGCATCGTGATCTTATTCTCTTTGCTTTTCATATTGCTAGCAGACAATTCAGAATAAGTTTTCGATAATTTATTTTTGCTGACCTTTATTCCTCATCACAAAACCAGTATAGAAATTTACTCTTTAATTTCCAGTACGAGTCACAACCGGAGGGGAAAACTTGTTCGGCGTATTGAACTTTGATTTCTTCTCGCTGGTATTTCCTCATCTTCAACAAATCGATGTTAATCGAAAGATATATGAATCAGCAAAAGTGGATAACAAGGGCTGATATCAACTGAGTCTCGTAGCCATTTTTATCAAACATTAATTTCACTTTTAATCTTTTGGAGAATGCTGGAAGTAATGAAAGTTTCGATTAAATTTGAAAGTTTTTTTTTATTGCTATCCATTTTCGTTCATTTTTGTTGCGTTCTCTGTCGTCTCAGGGTTCGCACCCTACTGCATAAAGCGCTAGCAAGGAAAAGGACCATTTCTTTTCCTTATTTGTTTCATTATGTAAGAGTGATGGCAGATAAGATTTTAAGAGGCCGCAGATGAAAATACATCATAGAAACGTATGTTACACGTTGCTATGCGTCTCTCAGCAGATGGTTTAGTTGATCATTAGACCGGGGTGTGGGAGGCATATCGAAGCTTCAGAATCCTTACGGCCCGTCTGTTGAATGCGCGCCGTTTTGGACATATCTAAAACGCAGACAAAACCATCCATCAGTATCAGAATACCACAACGACGTGGCATTGCGAACAATCGCTGACCATACTGGTCCTGGCATTCATATACTGTTATCTTTCGGTTAAGAATCTTGTTGAAACCACTTTTTTATTGTTTTTATTTTACTGTTCTATTTCATTTAGTGTATTTATTTTCCTTTATATCTTCATCAAAATAATATATTTATGTTCTCCATTATTTAATTTAATCGGATTATCTTTAAAATTATTCTTTGTATTTTACTATCTCATACATTTCCACCAAATCTGATCATTTCCATTTTAAATCTCGTCAATAAAAACATGTTTTACGGACAATATTGAAAGAAATACACGAATTTGTTGTCGATCACAGAAAACAACAGTTAAAACATCATTCACAAAAGAAAATAAAACATCAATATATTTTTTTATTTATATGCAAGTCTTATTTTCAACAGGGACCAGAAAATGTAACACGAAAATACAAAGACACATTGGAATAGCGAAAATTGCTTTCCAAAAAACAAGGAAAGTAATAAGATACAGGAAAAATTCGTTAAAAAAAAAGAAAAAAGTGTTGGTCTGTTATGAACTATCAACCGTCCTCTGTGAGAGTGAAAATCAGAACAATTTCCTCACAGATAGCGAAGAGAATGGCGGCACCAAAAATATGATCCTACGGAAGAATAGCGAGAAAACTATGAACTGAATATATATGCAACAATGAGGATTTAGTGTAAGTAGAAATAAAAAAGAACGTGTATATGTAAAATAGAAGAAAAAAAAAAAAAAAAAAAAAAACAATGTTGAAATTTCCAGGGCGGATAATGTGGCAAGATTACTTAGAAATGTTGGAACTGGATAAACATATTAAAGGCAGGTGCGAGAGAGAAAAACAGCGCATAATGTACGTAACAGGTTTGTGAAAATTATTGCCACAAAGAGGTTTAGGAGAGAAAGCAATAACAACAAAAATATATTAAAAGCTACAAAGGATAGAATATCACAGAAATCCCTGATTTTGAATAAAAAGGTAACCAAATGGAGACATACAGATAGTCCATAATGTTCGTGTGCACTGTAAAAAATTTATAACTTTATTTGTATTTGCGACAAACATAATTTTTAAAAAGGATTAGAAAGAAGTAAATCAATATTTGTTAAGATTTTATTGAAATTTTATTTAAGTTTACACATGTCCTCCATCATTAGCAATACAAAGGGTAATATGATTTTGCAGTTTACGGAAAACATTAGCCAACTGATTTGCAGTCATGCCTGAAATCACATTAGTTATTTTAGCTATACTTAAAACTAGGTACATCAAATTTGATAACATGTTTTACAGATTATTTCTATCGCAAATACAAATGAAGTTATATTTTTTTAAAGTGCACACGGACTTTATGGACATCGTGTATTAAATTCGAACAAGGCAATTGACATGTCTGGAGAAAATAATGTGGAAACAGAGTATGGGATATTTAATACTCACAGTACATAGTGAAGACAAAGGGGCCAGAGAAACTCACCTTACGAGCTGGATTAAGTAATTGACAAAACGGATTAGGGGAGATTGCAAAAAACGACAGCCATTGTTGAACGCTACAAATGATAGAGGATGTTGTGGAGAAACATGATCGCTCACGTTCCGAAGGGATACGACACCTTAAAGAAACAGGTTCATATTTCGATAGAGTTTTCATTTAGATTTCATCGATATAGGCTGAAATTAGAGTGAAATATTCTCTGTTGTCGAAAACCGATTGGATAGTAAATAATCTTTCTCCCAATATAGATATCGCTTGGCTGTGAGGCAAGAAATACTGACGAAAGAGAATAAAAAGCAACAGACGATATTAAAATTTCAACAAATAAACACTAACAGATTTCTGTCAATAGAGTTATCTTATAAGTAGGGTTAGCAGTCTATCATTTATCTGTATTATCATGTGAAAGCGATAAAAAATAATTTGGTGAATATTTAAAACGTAAATTTCTAAATGATATCACAAATAAACAAACCAAAGAACAGAGACATTGGAATTTGACAAAATAACGGACATATTACCAATCAAGTGTTTATATGATAAAAAATGAATTTGGCTTCAAACCGTTATGTTTGTTTTGGTTTTATTCCTTATTTCTCTTATATATATATATATATATATATATATATATATATATATATCATTTATTCATTTTTTTAATTTCGTCACTTCTTTCGACTTTTATTTTTCTATCCGTGTCGTTCTGATTTACTTCAGTTTATTCATTAACAGTCGTTATCGAAGAGTATCTGAGTAGCTACTTACAGATAACTAAGGGAGATGCGCATGAACACACACGCGCACAGGCATGCACATACACTCGCGCAAGCACGCACACACACCCACACTCACATATATATTAATAAATATTTAATATTATATATTAATACATATATTGTTTTTCATCGAGCACATTTATATTAACACCAGCCTATATGTACGATATATATATATATATATATATATATATATATATATATATGTGTATATGATTTTTGATTTTATATATTATATATATATATATATATATATATATATATATATAAATGGAATAATAATAAAAAAACGAAAGAATATTAATCTACAGCCCAGTGTGTCGAAAGATTTTAATTTTTCATTTTCTTATTGTTCAAAACGTCATGCCTCATTATATATGTGTGTGTGTGTGTGTGTGTGTGTGTGTGTGTGTGTGTGTTTGTATATACTCATGTACTTTTTAAAAAATCAAATTTTATAAAAGTAATATTTGCCAATTCAGTCCAAAAAGTAATATCCGCCAATTCCATCAAAAACAGCCGACCTTTGCCGGATCGCCATTAAGAATACGAATCTAGCTAAGTCACAATGTAGATACGAGATAAATATTTGACCTTTCGGAGAAAATTTAAACAACAAGAAATCAAATGCATTAAGAAATAAAATCAGATATAAACTTTCAAAACGCGTTAAGTTTTACCAAATTGCTCATTTTTAAAATAATTTTCGATATATGCATGAGAATTAATGACAAGGTCAAGAATGCTAGAGACGTTGGTCGACTTTGACACATAGCATGGTCATGGATTCACAGGATGATTAGATCAGATCGTACGTAATTCAGTATACCACTGCAGTCCTCCACATGGCTCAGGTAGAAAATATAGACACGTACACAAGATTTTCTTGAGGCATTTAGTTCCAGTCTAAGATTGAGGAAAGAAAAAGTAAAATAAAAAATAATAAATAAATCCTTTTACTGGTGACGATGCATTTTGTCTTATTCTAGTTTATGCTTTGTTTCTTCTTCTCTCTCTTCTTTTGCTGTCTCATAGTACTCTGCCCAGATTTTGGAATGCATCCTTGGCCAACCCAATACGTCTTCCTATGTCAGCGTCGCACCTACCATCCACCGTCAAAACACTTCCCAATTGTTTAACTATTGCAAATGATTGACTTTAGTGGTCCCGACCTGCGAATCGCATTTTTGGGCTCATCATTTTACTGAGGATCATGCATTCTCTTCTTCTAACATAGTAAGTTAAATTATCGTCATTTTACAACATAATCGATATGAAGACCAACATGTGCCTGAGTGTACTTTGATGACTGCGTCACCGTTTAAGTCCATAAAATCTTTGCTCGCTAATCAGATTCCGACTTTAGTTTAGCGTCGTCCACTAGCAAAAGTTTAAAAATGACAGGAACTGTAGCATAACAGATTACGGCGGGAAAATTGAAAACCAATTCGGTTTTCTAAAATTACCGCCAGATGGCGAAACGGATTTCCATTTTCATCGTCTGGTGGTTAGCATGAAACGAAAGCAAATACAATCGATGTCTTCGCCACCAAGCAAAGCTTTCTAGTCCCCGTCCCATTGTCCATGCGGCCAACAACCCAAGATTCTGAATAAATATTTATGAGTGATTTATAAGACGGGCCGGTCAGCAAACACTGTTCAGCGGGAACGTGAGTCCGTAACTGTGAACTGAGAGGAGTTGTGTAAAGGGAATTTGTCTGGGTGGTGGGTAACCCAGACACGGGTTAATCTCCAAATGAGAATGGTACAATAGTCGGATTTAAGACATCAGAAGAATTCGTTATGCCTTTCATATTAACTGCAACAGCTTATGCTTGACTAGGTTGGATAGATAAGTCTGTCATCATCAATGGCAGGCTTATGCTATGTGTCAAAGTCGATATAATTTACCCTATATTGATTTGTTGGCTTAGATTCCAGTTAACAGGAATATCCAACTGTTTATCGATTCTTCTTTTATATGTTCACTCATGAAGTGGGCGGTCTGGCTGTGCAGAGAGCGTTATCTCTTTACCATTCCTCTTTGTTCCCAATTTACAATCCGTTCATGAAAACTCATTAGATAGGTTGCTCGCTGTTTCCTTTTACCTCTCCTGCTGTCACGATGTCTTGCCAGTGTTAAATTCTCCAGGCCTTATATCCTCATTATATGTCCCGTAAATTTCAACTATTTTTTTTATTATTATATTACTTCCAGCTTTTTACCTAAATTTTTTACTACCCTAAAATCCTGTCCATAGACTTTTCATCATCTATCGATATCACCATATATGTGTCTTCTTTATTTGTAAAACAACTTTTCTGCATCCACTGCCATATAGAAGTACATATATGGCAGTATTCTTTAGTCTTTACTTTTAACGAAAATATTTCTCTTTCGTAATATATTTAAATTCTGGAAGCCATTTTCGCTTATCCAATGTGCCTGTGGACTTTTGAGCCTCATTTTCCACAGTCTATTATCACTCTAATTGTTTGATTCAGTCGTCTGCAATTCGTATTTATTACCTTTGACCGTCTCTCCTGCTAATGACTATATATTCTGTCGTCTTACTCTTAATGGTCCTTCCTTTTCGCTGTGTTTGCTAGTTTATTTATTTATTGGCAAATCTCCTTCAGGCAGTGCGGCCGACATACTGTTACATGAGTATTTTATCTAGTTATGGTTATCTTCTAGTAGATGTAATTAGCTTAGGGTTGTTTCGCTGCATATTTTCAATAAATCTGTTGAGAAATTACATCCTTGTTTTCCTCCTGCTTTGTGTTATTGCTCATCACAGGTGGTTTTTCTCCAATAAATATAACGGAATATTCTATCTTTCACATGTAAATCAAATTTTCCTAACAATTCAAATGTGTTTTTAGTCTAAAAAGATATCAATAATTAAAGTTCGGTTAACTAAATTCGGATTACCGATAGTCGTTACACTAACTTCTGAGGAGGATAGTACTCATCAAAACACTCCCATAA
>CAHIKZ030001686.1:275000-312500 GCA_903632075.3 Acanthosepion pharaonis
TTGGGCATCCAACTAGTTGAGGGAGTGTTTTCGGTATCCTTAAGCGTAAGGACAACAACGGCGCCATTATGGATGCTGTGAGCGCTTGTCAAAGTTTGCCAAAAACTGATGTGATTATGTACGTATGTTGGCACGGATATTTTTTTAGAAAGCGGGAAGAAACGTTTAGTAAATTATCATATTCGAAATTTCAGGAAAACAGTTTATTGCAGACATAGAAATCGAATGCGTTTTATACAAACAATCTATGCGTGTGAACAATGCAGTATAAAAAACACATATTACTCAAACACCTCTCTGTCACTCTATCACACACACAGCTAACCAGAGAAAGATATGCACACATTTGCGTATAAATATATAAACGCACACAATCTATTTGTAAAATAAACTGCTTCCCCGATTATGAGATTCTTTGCTTTTCAAGACATGAGTGAATCGTTACCTAAACTCATTGAGAAAATCATTCCCTTTGCTGGCTCTAGTATATATATATATATATATATATATATATACCCAAGTATATGATTGGTGTATATGGAATAAATTCCAATAACCAACAATTACTATTCTTAAAAGAGTGCTTAATACAGAGTAGAGCAGAGCAGATATAATTATTTAATTAAAAATTATAACAAATATGTTATAAAATCACTACAAAAATAGCCATTTTGTTTCAACACCTCTGGTGTCTTATTAAGTGATGATGGTGAATGAAAAATAAGTGGTTTATTTATTTTACATTTCAAAATCATCACTTGATAAGACACCGGAGATTTGAGACTAAAATGGCTATTTTTTTGATTTTATAAAATTATATGTTAAATTTTTAAATAAATAATTATATATATATATATATATATATATATATATATATTCGAAAATATATTTGTAGGTACAAGATCTAATAACATAAAGAAAAGTGTGAAGCTTGATATTACTCGACATTTCTAAAAACCGGTTTCGCTCTCACTCATCAGGCATCAACAGGAGATTTAATTTAAATTAAAACACCAGAAAATGTGCAATAAGAAGGAAAATAAAAACCTGAACACAAGAGCTAGAGACAAATAACAGCGAGACCCAACAAACCTTCACGCTGTTTAAACAGGGAAGGTTTGTGGGACGGATGTAAAAGTGCCTCCAAATATATATATATATATATAGAATGATGATAGATAGATAAATGAATAGTTGATGATAGATAGATAGATAGATAGATAGATTAAAAAAGTAATTTACAATATGATAATCCGTATGAAATTTCCAGGAGGATATATAGCTAGGGACAGCTCTATGTCAAAGACAGTGCAAAAATTATTATTAATTAAAGAAGATCAAACACTTAAAATCCCATAGGTAAGAAAATTTTTATGTCATGAGAGTTCTAAAAACCAGCTCTTAATCATCAAGAACTACAGATTAGCTATATATATATATATATATATATATATATATATATATATATATATACACCAAAGTATAGGATCGGTGTATACGGAATAAATTCGAATAACCAAAAAATACTATTCTTAAAATAGTGCTCAATACAGAGTAAATAACAGATTTTACATTCAACAATATCACTTGACAAGACACCAGAAGTGTTGAAACAAAATGGCAAATTTTGTAATGATTTTATAACATATTTATGTTATACTTTTCGAATAAATATATATATATATATTTAATATATATATATATATATATATATATATATATATACATGTTACTAAATGGATAACGACAGTCTGTATCATGATTAAATGCAATCTTCAGGACATACCGATTGTATTTAAGCATGAAACAGACTGTAGCCATTGGGTGTTAACCCAAAAGTGCACAGTTATACGCTCCATCCTAGATATCGTACACTTTGACTCATAGATATACCATACCTTAAAACTTTATTTTATATTCTCTTTCTCTCACTTTATACACACAAACACACACACACACACATATACATACATATATATGTGTGTGTGTGTGTCTCTGTGTTTATTTTACTACAAACACCGAGCAAGGAGATAATGCCGCTAAGACGCTAGGCGTTACTGCGAGTGAACGAGAATGTAAATACTATACTGAGGAGTAGGGACAACAAAAAACGGAGTTCAGGAAGACGTCGCATTATCTTTTGAAGATTGTAGGTGGAAGGGAAGTAAGTATTCGAAAGTGAGTTTCATGGATGAAAAGCCGAGAAAGAAACGTTTTAGAATATAACTTAAAACAATAAAACAATCGTCAGTCGTCGAAGACTTCATGATTATACCTCATACTCGGTAATTCTTCAGATTTCGCCAAAGTATATTCAGATATTTTTTGAACACATAAAACACTGTTGCGAGCAATTCACTGATGTTCCTCTATTGGGTGTCCGACTGAAGAAAAAAAAATCCATAGATTGTCATACTTAATAACAACGTCACGCAAATTTCTATTGAATATATGGAAAGATGAGTGCTTTTAGTCCATGGAACTGATTGATATATTCAGTGAATCCCGTAACCTTACCTCGCATTTTTTTCCAATCGCTGTGCCAATATTCGTGAGTTGTTATCAAATGAGCAAGATATATATGCAAATCGGTGGGAAGAAGTTACATCCCAGTATAGCAGTAGTCTTGGGTATGACGATTAACTACAACCTGCAGCAAGGACGCTGATCGAGGTATTGGATGTTTTGTGGAGATCAGAATGTTAGACATTTTCATGACGGTCGTCCTTGAGTATAGAATCCAGAGGTTGGCAGTGAATATTTCGGAGACAGTAGGAAAGCATAGTGGAGGTTCGCAGTGGATATCACAGCAGATTGTAGTTCATCCTTCTCCTGGTCGCCTTTGGTCCTTCCGGTAGAGGAAACAAGATGGCCGCCTTTATACACGACGAATACAGTGTTGGGCGGCTTCCAATTGGTCAACCTTCTACTGGTCGACTATAAAGGGAAATAAGTCATTCTGATTCGCTCACTAGTTATACGTAGTATATACCCAAAAAACCGTAACACAGAACCACCTCTTAATTATATCTGTTCACAGGTCCATTCTAATTCGGGGTGAAAGAACCTATTAGAGTCCCAGCTATGGGCAAATAAAGAATCCCCAACATTATGTAAGTATAGAATTACTTTTTAATAGTAAAATATCAGCGATACATTTTTATATATAAAAAAAAAACTGCCAACAATACATATCTATTGTAGATATTACCAACAATGCCTTTTAAAAGCAGAATTACCAGCAATAAATTGTTATAGCAAAATGGCAAAGAGTATATTTTATCTGTAGTTAAAACCATAAAATCGTGTTCAAAATATTTAGATTTTGGCATTAAATAACCCATAAATGTTGATATGCCGCTCAACAAAATCAATCAAAATCAACCCGTAAAGCAAAAAAAATTGACACCGTGTCCATTGCAGCCGAAGCTTTGCCAATGAGAATGTTCACGTCACTTTTGCTGAAAGAAATATTACTGAGGGAGATAGATGAACAGAACGATTTAGTGGCTTGCTGTACAGGGAACTGCTGATTAAAGCACATGCATTCCTTTTTCCTTCAGTTCTATATAAAAAAATATCTTGCTGCTCTTCGTAGACTGTTTTTTAAGCGTTTCACCCCAAGCAAGGCGGGAAGCCACTAGGAAGCAAGGGGTTACAGATAACTTAGAGCAAGATCAGATAAAAGTGATAGAAGAAAGGATGAGGAGGAGGATAGTGGATAGATCAAGGCAACTGGAGATGTCGATTGACATTACACTTGAATAGCTTGAGATTATAGCTCTCAGGGAAACTGGAATAGGGAAGGGAGTTCCACAAGCGAGAGGTGCGAGACATAAAGCTATTGGAGTAGAAGAGACAGCTACATTTAGGAGTTTCGACAGTGAAGGGGTGAGAGCGGGATGACAGCCTCGTCGGGCGCTTGAACTCATGAAGTCTGGGAACCAGCGAATGCAGCTCCTTCAGGATTCAGCCTTTGCAGTTTTATCTGCAAAGTGTGCACCGTCAACGTGATAATCTACATATGACCAATGCTACTGGATGTCCTCTGCTACTAATTTGTGAAGGAAGTCCTTCTCTTAATAAACTGAGAATACTGAGCCTACAATATTCACGATTTATTGAATCAAACGGATAAAAAATGTCTGTTAAGAATTTTAGATGTGCGTATTCTAGTGACGAATAACTTGTATAATCTCATGGTGAATGCTGTAAAAAAATGTTACTTCAATCAATTTAACACGTTGATTGCCACCAACTTTATACGAGCTAAAATAAACAATAGATTATGAGTTAATTTATAGCGTCATTTAATGTTAATATTCTTTCCGCGAAATGTATCACTGCGAATTAACTCGTTGTGGTTGCGCGCAGACGAAAATATATCAGAAAAAAAAACAAATACTCGTTGTCGACACGAGAATAACCCTTAGTCGATGCGAGATAACTCGTACTTGTCGTCATAATAAAAACTGCCAACCACATGTTATCTCGTGATTGGCAAAAAAAGTGGTAATAATCCGATTGTTTTTTACTGTTTTTGTGTATATTCAAGGAAAGAAGAGAGAAGTCATGACAAAGACGCTGAAGCGATTATGCTATCAAATAGCGCTCTCTTTGTTATAAAAATGTATTGACATGCTATGGAGTTTAGAATTAAAATAGAACTTTTTTAAAAAGGATATATATGTGCGTAGAAAAGAGAAATTAATAGCCACAATTTTCATATTTTTTTAGCCGAACATCCTGAAAACTGCACTATAATTTTGCAATCCAGAAACAAAATTGTCTTCCTAATATATGTTTAGTAATATGCGTGGTGTTAAGGCATTTTTCTTGTGTGGATTCAAACTGTAAACACGGTTGTAAGTTAATTTTATGCCAGCAAGATTTGTTTTTCAAAGAAGTAACACTGAAACGTACCCTTTCACCTTACTCGATTGGCTTCGTCGAAAATAGTGCACGCCTTTCTTCAGAAGATATCTTCCGGCAAAACTATATAGAATAAATAATAATGTGTTGATTGCAACGAAATCATTACCGAAAGAAAGGTATTGAAAGGGTATTATTATTATTATTATTATTATTATTATTATTATTATTATTATTATTATTATTATTCAAATCTATGATTGTTGTTAACGAGGGAACATAATTGCACATCAGCGAAGGACAGCACGATCGGCCGTAGAGCCCCAGGCAAAGACTAAATACATTTCCATGATCAAGCAAAACGAGACGATGAAGTCCGCACGGAGTTACCTCAATGACTTACACTTTGCTGGTAACTGGCTCAAGGCGAGAATCGAAAATGTAAAAGTTTCCCATTCAACGAGGCTTACGTACTTCATGTTCGCCATTGAATAAACAGTCTGGCAAAACGTTGAACCCCGTTCAGGGGGATTGATACGGGTCTGCCATTACCTGACCAGTAACAAAGAATCTATTTTGTTTTCGTAATATCGCTCTGTCCGACATTTCATCTGGTGTCAGCTTGGATTATTTTCCCGTTCATAAGCCAAAACCCGAGCGTCGCCAAAATATTATGAAGGAGACAAAGATGTTTTTACAGTGCTTAATCTTGGCGACTTACTATTTTAAGCCGAGCAGAATTTCGCAGACGTGAAAAAAGCAAAGCAACAAGAAAACTTGCGTTATATATGATGATTTTCTAAGCGGAGCACAAGGCCGAAAGTATGGGGCACTCAGTGAAGATAGAAATCAGTAATGGGAAGTAATTGTTCTAGCGAGAGAAGCCTGTTAACTATTAAACCATGTCGAGATAACCCACCGATTTTTGATCTTAGCACAGATGTGACACAAAGGCAAAAATGTGGAGCACCCTGTGAGGATAGAAATCAATACTCAGTAGTAATCGGTCTAGCAAGACAAACTTGGTAACCATTACACCGCATCGAATTTTCCAATGTTGCATTATATATGCTAGAAGATTTAGTAGAGAAAAGGATTTGATGTTTGACAAAAACACACTCACCACACAAACACACTAACCATATATATATATATATGTGTGTGTTTTGAAATAGATGTGTGTGTATGTAAAATATATATGTATGTATATATATATATATATATATATATATATATATATATAGATATAGATATAGATAATATTAGTGGTAAATATTGATAATATTAGTGGTAAATATTGAAAATATTAAACATTAAAGATTTAATTGTTTTTTGTGTATGTCAGCAAAAAATGTATCCTTTTCAGTTACATCTTTAATGTATTAGACATCCGAGAACATTCATATTTCTCTCACTTAAACCGTCTTTGACTCCCTATGAAAAAACTTCTCTCTGTTAAATTGTAATTTTATTTTCATCTTTAGACCTTCCTGTTCTTCTCCTGTTCTTCTCTATTTCTGTTACCTCTCCCTATAGTTTCATTTACTCTAACATTCGTCCCACAATCTCATACAGATATATATTACTAAATTTTATTTTTTTATTCCGGAAGTTTTTTTTTCTGTTTTCTTTTTGAATTCGTAGATCTGATGAATTGTATCGTATTTATGATTTCAATGGAATAAATTATGACTATGAATTATTAGTGTATATATATTATGATTTTACCATACAGACAAAAACAGTTTACTCACTAAAAAGAGGCAACTTCGTTTGGAATTATTTCAACTTACCCCTTAACGTGTGAAACCCAAAAAGGTTATGAACAATTCTGCGTTCGCCTAAGCCGTATGAGAAAAAGTCACTTCCTTTTTTCCATATGTTTGAGAAAAAAATATACATAAAAAAAAAAGGTGAAAAATAAAACAAATGTTGGTAACTTTTTTGGTGAAGGTTGAAATGTGGGTTTTTAATTCTGGTTGGTCTGGGAAGATTTTGCCGATAACCATGGTCAAAAAGTTTTAGGCAGAAACACTTGGAAAGCATCCTAAATTGATTTAGCAAAATTAGATTAAAGAAAATTATATTAATATCCCATAGTTTTTAAAACACAAGTAACTTATATATTCAACATACCACGAATGAATGACCAGTTGTAAATTTATTAATTTACAAAGCACTTTCATTGATTACAGAAGTAGTAATGATAACTCCAACATAAATATATGCAATATAGCTTTAGCTTGTTTTTTTTTTTATAGTAAACCAAAAAAAAAAAAAATTCCTAATTACTACTATATCTATCGGTAGAATTTATCCCTCCAACCTCTTCCGTCGTATTATTATCTCCAATTGCCACCCTTTCTCCCTGAACCCATTACTTGTTTTTATTATTTATTTTCGTTCTCATTGCATCGTAATATATATATATATATATATATATATATATATATATATATATATATATATATATATATCGAAAAAAGACATACCAGAACAACCAACTGACATTTTCCTAACCAATTTTTTAAATTTAATCATCTCTTCCCCAAAGGTTTAAATAATGATCGAATGATTTCTTAAAAAAAAATACAAAAATATTTTCTTCAAAATCAAAATGTACGCAACTATAAACAATATGAATCTTCACTTAGAAATATAATAAAGAAATTCACTACCCCAATTGACCCAATTGAATACAATTATCTGCTATATAACAATTTACAACAGCTAATCTTAAAAAATAACGACAAACGAGCCAAATCGAAATTACAACGAACGAAGATTAATCAGGAGTTCAAATGCCCTTTAAGTAACTGTGTTACTCATCAAACCGAATACATAAATAATTAAATTAGTTTGTTTACTACATTTTTATCCAGAATTTTTACGTTACACCTATCGGACACCTTTTCCATTAAAACATATTAAAAACTGGTATACACAATCTTCCAGACTCCATCCAAAAATTTGACAATGAAAATACAAACATAATAAACTCATCCACATGTAACAAAAGATTAAAAATAATGGAAGCCTTAATAATAAAAAAGAAAAAGCCAATACTCAATAATATTAACTACGAACACAGCCACAATATACTAGCTGTGTTCGGAAAATAAAACATCTCATTAACTTTAGAACATACACACAACCCATACATCCAAGTAAAATGCAAAAGGAAAACCATCCTTGATAATGGCTAAAATTAGAGCCGAAAGCGCTCGGAATTACAGAACATTTGAACAGTTTCTACACTCTTTATGTCCCGAAAAGAAAACACTTTTTCGAATACAAGAAAAATTGAATAAACAGATTAATCGCAGTACCTTGTCTGTCGTCTTTAATGAAACATGTATAAATGAAGGATTGTGCCTAAAAACAACAATACACACACACACACACACACACACACACACACATACATATATATATATATATATATATATATATATATATATATATATTTCAATTGAGAGATAGATATTGGAATGGTAATATACTCAGACAGGGTTTCAATTGAGGAAATTTATTAGACAGACTGTGTGGACATGGGCAAACACTGTATTCTAAACTAGTCTCACGTTCCAATATGAATTTCAAACTAGTTTTAGATGCCACAGTCATTCTTGTAACAACAATATAGGAACGAATCTTTGTATTACCAATGACTCATTTTTTTAAAAAAATCCTAATGCTTAATACACAACGGGGTAAACAACTGATCATTTCTGGGCCGATTAGAGGGAGGATAGATATTTATGCAAATTCATCAAATATGGTGATTTCCATTAAGAACACCTTCGGCATTACTTTACATATTTGCTTCGGCTCCACAAAGAAACTGGATATCTAAGAACAGGAATGCTATAATAAAATGACGCTGATTTATTAGAATGTGATATATAATAGACGCTAATGTAATGTGACGTCCCCCAGTATCGGGTGTGGTTCATAGTGTTTCGCCTTTCCAAACGTGACGTCCGCCTGTCTGCGTCAGTCGTGCTATCCCGTCCTGTGACGACCAACTGACTTGGTATTGGTCGCGGCACCCAAATATGACGTTCTAACCTTTTGGTGATTCGGATGGGAATCTGGTTAGATTCGATATCAGCCTCGTCGTTCCCAACTCGCCTCCAACGTCTGGTTACCGAAGTAACTACTTTTGATTTCCAGTCTGCCTACCCACGTTGTGAATTGATCTAGGCAGAGGAAATCAATCAGTCGCTGGGGCCGTAAAGCAAGCTGAGTTCGAATAAGGGCGATATCGCACAAGTATATGCAAAAAAAAATAAAATAATAACTCGAAAAGTTCAAATGTGTTAAAAGGATAACAAATTTTATATATATCTGGTTACTGAATACAGGACTACGTCTTTCTCAAAACCCGCTATATGGATACGTGACACGTTTTTTTTGTTAGGCGATTCTTAACATCTTAAGTTGTCTGTTTTAAGAAACTGGTTCTTGGTGTGTCTTCAGGCGATATTCGTAAAACTTGTTTTGGTGGCATGAGTCTAAGTCGTTCTTCAAAAATAAATTGTTCTTGGTTGAAGATGAGTTCTTAAATGCGGTCTGCCAATTTGCCAATTAAAATAAGATCTGGATCTGGAACTCAACTCAACTCTGAACCCTAGAACTGAACTGAAACTAATGAAATGATTTTCGCTCGCTGCGACTTTCATGTTTTTTTATGGACGCCGACCCAAACCGGGGTGGGCTCGTCGGGGGTTCAACCGAACTGAAGGAAGAGAGTTCAACCGAACAGTCAGTTCAGAGGTGAATATTGTTGACGATATTCAGTCACCCCCACGAGGGTGTCATGTGGCACAAGGCCTTTTTAACGTGGGCATTCCCGAGCCATTAGGCTCGGCCAAAAAAATAGCCCATTTGAACCCGTATACGGGTTCTGGGATTTTACCTCCCGAAGGAGACTCCGGATTTACCTCCCCGAAGGAGACTCCGCCCTTCGGCGTAGCCTCCTTCGGGTTCCTCCCGCCCGTAGGAAGAGAGTTGAACCGAACAGTCGGTTCAGAGGTGAACGACTGACGATATTCAGTCACCCCCCCACGAGGGTGTCATGTGGCACAAGGCCTTTTTAACGTGGGCATTCCCGAGCCATCAGACTCGGCAAAAAAATAGCCCATTTGAACCCGTATAAACGGGTTCAGGGGCCGGTTTTACCTCCCCGAAGGAGACTCCGCCCTTCGGCGTAGCCTCCTTCGGGTTCCTCCCGCCCGTAGGAAGAGAGTTCAAACCGAACAGTCAGTTCAAAAGGTGAACGACTGACGATATTCAGTCAGTCACCCCCACGAGGGTGTCATGTGGCACAAGGCCTTTTTAACGTGGGCATTCCCGAGCCATTAGGCTCGGCAAAAAATAGCCCATTTGAACCCGTATAAACGGGTTCTGGGCCGGTTTACCTCCCCGAAGGAGACTCCGCCCTTCGGCGTAGCCTCCTTCGGGTTCCTCCCGCCCGTAGGAAGAGAGTTGAACCGAACAGTCGTTTCAGAGGTGAACGACTGACGATATTCAGTCACCCCCCCACGAGGGTGTCATGTGGCACAAGGCCTTTTTTAACGTGGGCATTCCCGAGCCATTAGGCTCGGCCAAAAATAGCCCATTTGAACCCGTATAAACGGGTTCTGGGCCGGTTTTACCCTCCCGAAGGAGACTCCGCCCTTCGGCGTAGCCTCCTTCGGGTTCCCCCCGCCCGTAGGAAGAGAGTTGAACCGAACAGTCGTTCAGGAGGTGAACGACTGACGATATTCAGTCACCCCCCCACGAGGGTGTCATGTGGCACAAGGCCTTTTTAACGTGGGCATTCCCGAGCCATTAGGCTCGGCCAAAAAATAGCCCATTTGAACCCGTATAAACGGGTTCTGGGCCGGTTTTACCTCCCCGAAGGAGACTCCGCCCCGCGTAGCCTCCTTCGGGTTCCTCCCGCCCGTAGGAAGAGAGTTGAACCGAACAGTCGGTTCAAAGGTGAACGACTGACGATATTCAGTCACCCCCCCACGAGGGTGTCATGTGGCACAAGGCCTTTTTAACGTGGGCATTCCCGAGCCATTAGGCTCGGCCAAAAAATAGCCCATTTGAACCCGTATAAACGGGTTCTGGGCCGGTTTTACCTCCCCGAAGGAGACTCCGCCCTTCGGCGTAGCCTCCTTCGGGTTCCTCCCGCCCGTAGGAAGAGAGTTGAACCGAACAGTCGGTTCAGAGTTGAACGACTGACGATATTCAGTCACCCCCCCCCCCACGAGGGTGTCATGTGGCACAAGGCCTTTTTAACGTGGGCATTCCCGAACCATTAGGCTCGGCAAAAAATAGCCCATTTGAACCCGTATAAACGGGTTCTGGGCCGGTTTTACCTCCCGAAGGAGACTCCGCCCTTCGGCGTAGCCTCCTTCGGGTTCCTCCCGCCCGTAGGAAGAGAGTTGAACCGAACAGTCGGTTCAAAAGGTGAACGACTGACGATATTCAGTCACCCCCCCCACGAGGGTGTCATGTGGCACAAGGCCTTTTTAACGTGGGCATTCCCGAGCCATTAGGCTCGGCAAAAAAAAATAGCCCATTTGAACCCGTATAAACGGGTTCTGGGCCAGTTTACCTCCCCGAAGGAGACTCCGCCCTTCGGCGTAGCCTCCTTCGGGTTCCCTCCCCGAAGGAGACTCCGCCCTTCGGCGTAGCCTCCTTCGGGTTCCTCCCGCCCGTAGGAAGAGAGTTGAACCGAACAGTCATTTGTTCGTATAAACGGGTGAACGACTGACGATATTCAGCCTCCTTCGGGTTTCCCCCCCCACGAGGGTGTCATGTGGCACAAGGCCTTTTTAACGTGGGCATTCCCGAGCCATTAGGCTCGGCCAAAAAATAGCCCATTTGAACCCGTATAAACGTGTTCTGGGCCGGTTTTACCTCCCCGAAGGAGACTCCGCCCTTCGGCGTAGCCTCCTTCGGGTTCCTCCCGCCCGTAGGAAGAGAGTTGAACCGAACAGTCAGTTCAAAGGTGAACGACTGATGATATTCAGTCACCCCCCCCACGAGGGTGTCATGTGGCACAAGGCCTTTTTTAACGTGGGCATTCCCGAGCCATTAGGCTCAAAAAAAAATAGCCCATTTGAACCCGTATAAACGGGTTCTGGGCCGGTTTTACCTCCCCGAAGGAGACTCCGCCCTTCGGCGTAGCCTCCTTCGGGTTCCTCCCCGCCCGTAGGAAGAGAGTTGAACCGAACAGTCAGTTCAAAGGTGAACGACTGACGATATTCAGTCATCCCCCCCCCACGAGGGTGTCATGTGGCACAAGGCCTTTTTAACGTGGGCATTCCCGAGCCATTAGGCTCGGCAAAAATAGCCCATTTGAACCCGTATAAACGGGTTCTGGGCCGGTTTTACCTCCCCGAAGGAGACTCCGCCCTTCGGCGTAGCCTCCTTCGGGTTCCTCCCGCCCGTAGGAAGAGAGTTGAACCGAACAGTCAGTTCAGAGGTGAACGACTGACGATATTCAGTCACCCCCCCCCACGAGGGTGTCATGTGGCACAAGGCCTTTTTAACGTGGGCATTCCCGAGCCATTAGGCTCGGCCAAAAAATAGCCCATTTGAACCCGTATAAACGGGTTCTGGGGCCGGTTTACCCTCCCGAAGGAGACTCCGCCCTTCGGCGTAGCCTCCTTCGGGTTCCTCCCGCCCGTAGGAAGAGAGTTGAACCGAACAGTCAGTTCAGAAGGTGAACGACTGACAATATTCAGTCACCCCCCCCACGAGGGTGTCATGTGGCACAAGGCCTTTTTAACGTGGGCATTCCCGAGCCATTAGGCTCGGCCAAAAAATAGCCCATTTGAACCCGTATAAACGGGTTCTGGGCCGGTTTTACCTCCCCGAAGGAGACTCCGCCCTTCGGCGTAGCCTCCTTCGGGTTCCTCCCGCCCGTAGGAAGAGAGTTGAACCGAACAGTCAGTTCAGAGGTGAACGACTGACGATATTCAGTCACCCCCCACGAGGGTGTCATGTGGCACAAGGCCTTTTTAACGTGGGCATTCCCGAGCCATTAGGCTCGGCCAAAAAATAGCCCATTTGAACCCGTATAAACGGGTTCTGGGCCGGTTTTACCTCCCCGAAGGAGACTCCGCCCTTCGGCGTAGCCTCCTTCGGGTTCCTCCCGCCCGTAGGAAGAGAGTTGAACCGAACAGTCAGTTCAAAGGTGAACGACTGACAATATTCAGTCATTCCCCCCCCCACGAGGGGTGTCATGTGGCACAAGGCCTTTTTAACGTGGGCATTCCCGAGCCATTAGGCTCGGCCAAAAAATAGCCCATTTGAACCCGTATAAACGGGTTCTGGGCCGGTTTTACCTCCCCGAAGGAGACTCCGCCCTTCGGCGTAGCCTCCTTCGGGTTCCTCCCCGCCCGTAGGAAGAGAGTTGAACCGAACAGTCAGTTCAGAGGTGAACGACTGAGATATTCAGTCACACCCCCACGAGGGTGTCATGTGGCACAAGGCCTTTTTAACGTGGGCATTCCCGAGCCATTAGGCTCGGCAAAAAAAAAATAGCCCATTTGAACCCGTATAAACGGGTTCTGGGCCGGTTTTACCTCCCCGAAGGAGACTCCGCCCTTCGGCGTAGCCTCCTTCGGGTTCCTCCCCGCCCGTAGGAAGAGAGTTGAACCGAACAGTCAGTTCAGAAGGTGAACGACGACTGACGATATTCAGTCCCCCCACGAGGGTGTCATGTGGCACAAGGCCTTTTTAACGTGGGCATTCCCGAGCCATTAGGCTCGGCCAAAAAAATAGCCCATTTGAACCCGTATAAACGGGTTCTGGGCCGGTTTTACCTCCCCGAAGGAGACTCCGCCCTTCGGCGTAGCCTCCTTCGGGTTCCTCCCGCCCGTAGGAAGAGAGTTGAACCGAACAGTCAGTTCAAAAGGTGAACGACTGACGATATTCAGTCCCCCCCCACGAGGGTGTCATGTGGCACAAGGCCTTTTTAACGTGGGCATTCCCGAGCCATTAGGCTCGGCAAAAAAAAAATAGCCCATTTGAACCCGTATAAACGGGTTCTGGGCCGGTTTTACCTCCCCGAAGGAGACTCCGCCCTTCGGCGTAGCCTCCTTCGGGTTCCTCCCGCCCGTAGGAAGAGAGTTGAACCGAACAGTCAGTTCAGAGGTGAACGACTGACGATATTCAGTCACCCCCCCACGAGGGTGTCATGTGGCACAAGGCTTTTTTTAACGTGGGCATTCCCGAGCCATTAGGCTCGGCCAAAAAAAATAGCCCATTTGAACCCGTATAAACGGGTTCTGGGCCGGTTTTACCTCCCCGAAGGAGACTCCGCCCTTCGGCGTAGCCTCCTTCGGGTTCCTCCCGCCCGTAGGAAGAGAGTTTGAACCGAACAGTCAGTTCAGAGGTGAACGACTGACGATATTCAGTCACCCCCACGAGGGTGTCATGTGGCACAAGGCCTTTTAACGTGGGCATTCCCGAGCCATTAGGCTCGGCCAAAAAAAATAGCCCATTTGAACCCGTATAAACGGGTTCTGGGCCGGTTTTACCTCCCCGAAGGAGACTCCGCCCTTCGGCGTAGCCTCCTTCGGGTTCCTCCCGCCCGTAGGAAGAGAGTTGAACCGAACAGTCAGTTCAGAAGGTGAACGACTGACAATATTCACGATATTCAGTCCCCCCCCACGAGGGTGTCATGTGGCACAAGGCCTTTTTAACGTGGGCATTCCCGAGCCATTAGGCTCGGCCAAAAAAATAGCCCATTTGAACCCGTATAAACGGGTTCTGGGCCGGTTTTACCTCCCCGAAGGAGACTCCGCCCTTCGGCGTAGCCTCCTTCGGGTTCCTCCCGCCCGTAGGAAGAGAGTTGAACCGAACAGTCAGTTCAAAAGGTGAACGACTGACTGACAATATTCAGTCACCCCCCCAGGGTGTCATGTGGCACAAGGCCTTTTTAACGTGGGCATTCCCGAGCCATTAGGCTCGGCCAAAAAATAGCCCATTTGAACCCGTATAAACGGGTTCTGGGCCGGTTTTACCTCCCCGAAGGAGACTCCGCCCTTCGGCGTAGCCTCCTTCGGGTTCCTCCCGCCCGTAGGAAGAGAGTTGAACCGAACAGTCAGTTCAGAGGTGAACGACTGACGATATTCAGTCCCCCCCCCCCACGAGGGTGTCATGTGGCACAAGGCCTTTTTAACGTGGGCATTCCCGAGCCATTAGGCTCGGCAAAAAAATAGCCCATTTGAACCCGTATAAACGGGTTCTGGGCCGGTTTTACCCTCCCGAAGGAGACTCCGCCCTTCGGCGTAGCCTCCTTCGGGTTCCTCCCGCCCGTAGGAAGAGAGTTGAACCGAACAGTCAGTTCAGAGGTGAACGACTGACGATATTCAGTCATTCCCCCCCCCACGAGGGTGTCATGTGGCACAAGGCCTTTTTAACGTGGGCATTCCCGAGCCATTAGGCTCGGCAAAAAATAGCCCATTTGAACCCGTATAAACGGGTTCTGGGCCGGTTTTTACCTCCCCGAAGGAGACTCCGCCCTTCGGCGTAGCCTCCTTCGGGTTCCTCCCGCCCGTAGGAAGAGAGTTGAACCGAACAGTCAGTTCAGAGGTGACGACTGTGAACGACTGACAATATTCAGTCACCCCCCCCACGAGGGTGTCATGTGGCACAAGGCCTTTTTAACGTGGGCATTCCCGAGCCATTAGGCTCGGCCAAAAAAATAGCCCATTTGAACCCGTATAAACGGGTTCTGGGCCGTTTTAACCTCCCGAAGGAGACTCCGCCCTTCGGCGTAGCCTCCTTCGGGTTCCTCCCGCCCGTAGGAAGAGAGTTGAACCGAACAGTCAGTTCAGAAAGGTGAACGACTGACGATATTCATATTCAGTCCCCCCACGAGGGTGTCATGTGGCACAAGGCCTTTTTAACGTGGGCATTCCCGAGCCATTAGGCTCGGCCAAAAATAGCCCATTTGAACCCGTATAAACGGGTTCTGGGCCGGTTTTACCTCCCCGAAGGAGACTCCGCCCTTCGGCGTAGCCTCCTTCGGGTTCCTCCCGCCCGTAGGAAGAGAGTTGAACCGAACAGTCAGTTCAAAGGTGAACGACTGACGATATTCAGTCACCCCCCCCCACGAGGGTGTCATGTGGCACAAGGCCTTTTTAACGTGGGCATTCCCGAGCCATTAGGCTCAAAAAAAAAATAGCCCATTTGAACCCGTATAAACGGGTTCTGGGCCGGTTTTACCTCCCCGAAGGAGACTCCGCCCTTCGGCGTAGCCTCCTTCGGGTTCCCCCGCCCGTAGGAAGAGAGTTGAACCGAACAGTCAGTTCAGAGGTGAACGACTGACAATATTCAGTCACCCCCCACGAGGGTGTCATGTGGCACAAGGCCTTTTTAACGTGGGCATTCCCGAGCCATTAGGCTCGGCCAAAAAATAGCCCATTTGAACCCGTATAAACGGGTTCTGGGCCGGTTTTTTTACCCCCGAAGGAGACTCCGCCCTTCGGCGTAGCCTCCTTCGGGTTCCTCCCGCCCGTAGGAAGAGAGTTGAACCGAACAGTCAGTTCAAAAGGTGAACGACTGACGATATTCAGTCACGATATTCCCCCCCCACGAGGGTGTCATGTGGCACAAGGCCTTTTTAACGTGGGCATTCCCGAGCCATTAGGCTCGGCCAAAAAAAATAGCCCATTTGAACCCGTATAAACGGGTTCTGGGCCGGTTTTACCTCCCCGAAGGAGACTCCGCCCTTCGGCGTAGCCTCCTTCGGGTTCCTCCCGCCCGTAGGAAGAGAGTTGAACCGAACAGTCAGTTCAAGGTGAACGACTGACGATATTCAGTCACCCCCCCCACGAGGGTGTCATGTGGCACAAGGCCTTTTTTAACGTGGGCATTCCCGAGCCATTAGGCTCGGCAAAAATAGCCCATTTGAACCCGTATAAACGGGTTCTGGGCCGGTTTTACCTCCCGAAGGAGACTCCGCCCTTCGGCGTAGCCTCCTTCGGGTTCCCCCGCCCGTAGGAAGAGAGTTTGAACCGAACAGTCAGTTCAGAGGTGAACGACTGACTGATATTCAGTCACCCCCCCCACGAGGGTGTCATGTGGCACAAGGCCTTTTTAACGTGGGCATTCCCGAGCCATTAGGCTCGGCCAAAAAAATAGCCCATTTGAACCCGTATAAACGGGTTCTGGGCCGGTTTTTACCTCCCGAAGGAGACTCCGCCCTTCGGCGTAGCCTCCTTCGGGTTCCTCCCGCCCGTAGGAAGAGTTGAACCGAACAGTCAGTTCAGAGGTGAACGACTGACAATATTCAGTCTCCCCCCCCCAAGGCCTTTTTAACGTGGGCATTCCCGAGCCATTAGGCTCGGCAAAAAAAAGAGCCCATTTGAACCCGTATAAACGGGTTTTTACCTCCCCGAAGGAGACTCCGCCCTTCGGCGTAGCCTCCTTCGGGTTCAGGAAGAGAGTTGAACCGAACAGTCAGTTCAGAACGACTGACGAATGACGATATTCATTCAGTCCCCCACGAGGGTGTCATGTGGCACAAGGCCTTTTTAACGTGGGCATTCCCGAGCCATTAGGCTCGGCCAAAATAGCCCATTTGAACCCGTATAAACGGGTTCTGGGCCGGTTTTACCTCCCGAAGGAGACTCCGCCCTTCGGCGTAGCCTCCTTCGGGTTCCTCCCGCCCGTAGGAAGAGAGTTGAACCGAACAGTCAGTTCAGAGGTGAACGACTGACAATATTCAGTCCCCCCCACGAGGGTGTCATGTGGCACAAGGCCTTTTTAACGTGGGCATTCCCGAGCCATTAGGCTCGGCAAAAAAAATAGCCCATTTGAACCCGTATAAACGGGTTCTGGGGCCGGTTTTACCTCCCCGAAGGAGACTCCGCCCTTCGGCGTAGCCTCCTTCGGGTTCCTCCCGCCCGTAGGAAGAGAGTTGAACCGAACAGTCAGTTCAGAGGTGAACGACAGACAATATTTAGTCAGTCCCCCCCACGAGGGTGTCATGTGGCACAAGGCCTTTTTAACGTGGGCATTCCCGAGCCATTAGGCTCGGCCAAAAAATAGCCCATTTGAACCCGTATAAACGGGTTCTGGGCCGGTTTTACCTCCCCGAAGGAGACTCCGCCCTTCGGCGTAGCCTCCTTCGGGTTCCTCCCGCCCGTAGGAAGAGAGTTGAACCGAACAGTCAGTTCAAAGGTGAACGACTGACAATATTCAGTCACCCCCCCACGAGGGTGTCATGTGGCACAAGGCCTTTTTAACGTGGGCATTCCCGAGCCATTAGGCTCGGGCAAAAAAATAGCCCATTTGAACCCGTATAAACGGGTTCTGGGCCGGTTTTACCTCCCCGAAGGAGACTCCGCCCTTCGGCGTAGCCTCCTTCGGGTTCCTCCCGCCCGTAGGAAGAGAGTTGAACCGAACAGTCAGTTCAAAGGTGAACGACTGACGATATTCAGTCACCCCCCCACGAGGGGGTGTCATGTGGCACAAGGCCTTTTTTAACGTGGGCATTCCCGAGCCATTAGGCTCGGCCAAAAAAATAGCCCATTTGAACCCGTATAAACGGGTTCTGGGCCGGTTTTACCTCCCCGAAGGAGACTCCGCCCTTCGGCGTAGCCTCCTTCGGGTTCCTCCCGCCCGTAGGAAGAGAGTTGAACCGAACAGTCAGTTCAGAGGTGAACGACTGACGATATTCAGTCAGTCCCCCCCACGAGGGTGTCATGTGGCACAAGGCCTTTTTAACGTGGGCATTCCCGAGCCATTAGGCTCGGCCAAAATTAGCCCATTTGAACCCGTATAAACGGGTTCTGGGCCGGTTTTACCTCCCCGAAGGAGACTCCGCCCTTCGGCGTAGCCTCCTTCGGGTTCCTCCCGCCCGTAGGAAGAGAGTTGAACCGAACAGTCAGTCAGTTCAGAGGTGAACGACTGACGATATTCAGTCACCCCCCCCCACGAGGGTGTCATGTGGCACAAGGCCTTTTTAACGTGGGCATTCCCGAGCCATTAGGCTCGGCCAAAAAATAGCCCATTTGAACCCGTATAAACGGGTTCTGGGCCGGTTTTACCTCCCCGAAGGAGACTCCGCCCTTCGGCGTAGCCTCCTTCGGGTTCCTCCCGCCCGTAGGAAGAGAGTTGAACCGAACAGTCAGTTCAGAGGTGAACGACTGACAATATTCAGTATTCAGTCCCCCCCACGAGGGTGTCATGTGGCACAAGGCCTTTTTAACGTGGGCATTCCCGAGCCATTAGGCTCGGGCAAAAAAAATAGCCCATTTGAACCCGTATAAACGGGTTCTGGGCCGGTTTTACCTCCCCGAAGGAGACTCCGCCCTTCGGCGTAGCCTCCTTCGGGTTCCTCCCGCCCGTAGGAAGAGAGTTGAACCGAACAGTCAGTTCAGAAGGTGAACGACTGACAATATTCAGTCACCCCCCCCACGAGGGTGTCATGTGGCACAAGGCCTTTTTAACGTGGGCATTCCCGAGCCATTAGGCTCGGCAAAAAAAATAGCCCATTTGAACCCGTATAAACGGGTTCTGGGCCGGTTTTACCTCCCCGAAGGAGACTCCGCCCTTCGGCGTAGCCTCCTTCGGGTTCCTCCCGCCCGTAGGAAGAGAGTTGAACCGAACAGTCAGTTCAGAGGTGAACGACTGACGATATTCAGTCAGTCCCCCCCACGAGGGTGTCATGTGGCACAAGGCCTTTTTAACGTGGGCATTCCCGAGCCATTAGGCTCGGCAAAAAAAAAATAGCCCATTTGAACCCGTATAAACGGGTTCTGGGCCGGTTTTACCTCCCCGAAGGAGACTCCGCCCTTCGGCGTAGCCTCCTTCGGGTTCCTCCCGCCCGTAGGAAGAGAGTTGAACCGAACAGTCAGTTCAGAAGGTGAACGACTGACAATATTCAGTCACCCCCCCACGAGGGTGTCATGTGGCACAAGGCCTTTTTAACGTGGGCATTCCCGAGCCATTAGGCTCAAAAAAAAATAGCCCATTTGAACCCGTATAAACGGGTTCAGGGCCGGTTTTACCTCCCCGAAGGAGACTCCGCCCTTCGGCGTAGCCTCCTTCGGGTTCCTCCCGCCCGTAGGAAGAGAGTTAAACCGAACAGTCAGTTCAGAGGTGAACGACTGACAATATTCAGTCCCCCCCCCACGAGGGTGTCATGTGGCACAAGGCCTTTTTAACGTGGGCATTCCCGAGCCATTAGGCTCGGCCAAAAAATAGCCCATTTGAACCCGTATAAACGGGTTCTGGGCCGGTTTTACCTCCCCGAAGGAGACTCCGCCCTTCGGCGTAGCCTCCTTCGGGTTCCTCCCGCCCGTAGGGAAGAGAGTTGAACCGAACAGTCAGTTCAAAGGTGAACGACTGACAATATTCAGTCACCCCCCCACGAGGGTGTCATGTGGCACAAGGCCTTTTTAACGTGGGCATTCCCGAGCCATTAGGCTCGGCAAAAAAAAAATAGCCCATTTGAACCCGTATAAACGGGTTCTGGGCCGGTTTTTTAACCCCCCGAAGGAGACTCCGCCCTTCGGCGTAGCCTCCTTCGGGTTCCTCCCGCCCGTAGGAAGAGAGTTGAACCGAAGTCAGTCAGTTCAGAGGTGAACGACTGACAATATTCAGTCACCCCCCCACGAGGGTGTCATGTGGCACAAGGCCTTTTTAACGTGGGCATTCCCGAGCCATTAGGCTCGGCCAAAAAAAATAGCCCATTTGAACCCGTATAAACGGGTTCTGGGCCGGTTTTACCTCCCCGAAGGAGACTCCGCCCTTCGGCGTAGCCTCCTTCGGGTTCCTCCCGCCCGTAGGAAGAGAGTTGAACCGAACAGTCAGTTCAGAGGTGAACGACTGACGATATTATTCAGTCCCCCCCACGAGGGTGTCATGTGGCACAAGGCCTTTTTAACGTGGGCATTCCCGAGCCATTAGGCTCGGCCAAAAAATAGCCCATTTGAACCCGTATAAACGGGTTCTGGGCCGGTTTTACCTCCTCCCGAAGGAGACTCCGCCCTTCGGCGTAGCCTCCTTCGGGTTCCTCCCGCCCGTAGGAAGAGAGTTGAACCGAACAGTCAGTTCAGAGGTGAACGACTGACAATATTCAGTCACCCCCCACGAGGGTGTCATGTGGCACAAGGCCTTTTTAACGTGGGCATTCCCGAGCCATTAGGCTCGGCAAAAAAAAATAGCCCATTTGAACCCGTATAAACGGGTTCTGGGCCGGTTTTACCTCCCCGAAGGAGACTCCGCCCTTCGGCGTAGCCTCCTTCGGGTTCCTCCCGCCCGTAGGAAGAGAGTTGAACCGAACAGTCAGTTCAGAAAGGTGAACGACTGACAATATTCAGTCACCCCCCCCACGAGGGTGTCATGTGGCACAAGGCCTTTTTAACGTGGGCATTCCCGAGCCATTAGGCTCGGTAAAAATATAGCCCATTTGAACCCGTATAAACGGGTTCAGGGCCGGTTTTACCTCCCCGAAGGAGACTCCGCCCTTCGGCGTAGCCTCCTTCGGGTTCCTCCCGCCCGTAGGTAGAGAGTTGAACCGAACAGTCAGTTCAGAGGTGAACGACTGACAATATTCAGTCCCCCCCCACGAGGGTGTCATGTGGCACAAGGCCTTTTTTAACGTGGGCATTCCCGAGCCATTAGGCTCGGCCAAAAAAAATAGCCCATTTGAACCCGTATAAACGGGTTCTGGGGCCGTTTTACCTCCCCGAAGGAGACTCCGCCCTTCGGCGTAGCCTCCTTCGGGTTCCTCCCGCCCGTAGGAAGAGAGTTGAACCGAACAGTCAGTTCAAAGGTGAACGACTGACAATATTCAGTCACCCCCCACGAGGGTGTCATGTGGCACAAGGCCTTTTTAACGTGGGCATTCCCGAGCCATTAGGCTCGGCCAAAAAAAATAGCCCATTTGAACCCGTATAAACGGGTTCTGGGCCGGTTTTTACCTCCCCGAAGGAGACTCCGCCCTTCGGCGTAGCCTCCTTCGGGTTCCTCCCGCCCGTAGGAAGAGAGTTGAACCGAACAGTCAGTTCAGAGGTGAACGACTGACAATATTCAGTCACCCCCCACGAGGGGTGTCATGTGGCACAAGGCCTTTTTAACGTGGGCATTCCCGAGCCATTAGGCTCGGCAAAAAATAGCCCATTTGAACCCGTATAAACGGGTTCTGGGCCGGTTTTACCTCCCCGAAGGAGACTCCGCCCTTCGGCGTAGCCTCCTTCGGGTTCCTCCCGCCCGTAGGAAGAGAGTTGAACCGAACAGTCAGTTCAAAAGGTGAACGACTGACAATATTCAGTCACCCCCCCCACGAGGGTGTCATGTGGCACAAGGCCTTTTTAACGTGGGCATTCCCGAGCCATTAGGCTCGGCAAAAAAAATAGCCCATTTGAACCCGTATAAACGGGTTCTGGGCCGGTTTTACCTCCCCGAAGGAGACTCCGCCCTTCGGCGTAGCCTCCTTCGGGTTCCTCCCGCCCGTAGGAAGAGAGTTGAACCGAACAGTCAGTTCAGAGGTGAGGTGAACGACTGACAATATTCAGTCACCCCCCACGAGGGTGTCATGTGGCACAAGGCCTTTTTAACGTGGGCATTCCCGAGCCATTAGGCTCGGCCAAAAAATAGCCCATTTGAACCCGTATAAACGGGTTCTGGGCCGGTTTTTCCCTCCCCGAAGGAGACTCCACCCTTCGGCGTAGCCTCCTTCGGGTTCCTCTCGCCCGTAGGAAGAGAGTTGAACCGAACAGTCAGTTCAGAGGTGAACGACTGACAATATTCAGTCCCCCCCACGAGGGTGTCATGTGGCACAAGGCCTTTTTAACGTGGGCATTCCCGAGCCATTAGGCTCGGCCAAAAAAATAGCCCATTTGAACCCGTATAAACGGGTTCTGGGCCGGTTTTACCTCCCCGAAGGAGACTCCGCCCTTCGGCGTAGCCTCCTTCGGGTTCCTCCCGCCCGTAGGAAGAGAGTTGAACCGAACAGTCAGTTCAGAAGGTGAACGACTGACAATATTCAGTCACCCCCCCCACGAGGGTGTCATGTGGCACAAGGCCTTTTTAACTGGGCATTCCCGAGCCATTAGGCTCGGCCAAAAAAAATAGCCCATTTGAACCCGTATAAACGGGTTCTGGGCCGGTTTTACCTCCCCGAAGGAGACTCCGCCCTTCGGCGTAGCCTCCTTCGGGTTCCTCCCGCCCGTAGGAAGAGAGTTGAACCGAACAGTCAGTTCAGAGGTGAACGACTGACAATATTCAGTCACCCCCACGAGGGTGTCATGTGGCACAAGGCCTTTTTAACGTGGGCATTCCCGAGCCATTAGGCTCGGCCAAAAAAATAGCCCATTTGAACCCGTATAAACGGGTTCTGGGCCGGTTTTACCCCCGAAGGAGACTCCGCCCTTCGGCGTAGCCTCCTTCGGGTTCCTCCCGCCCGTAGGAAGAGAGTTGAACCGAACAGTCAGTTCAGAGGTGAACGACTGATGATATCAGTCCCCCCCACGGGGGTGTCATGTGGCACAAGGCCTTTTTAACGTGGGCATTCCCGAGCCATTTAGGCTCGGCAAAAAAAATAGCCCATTTGAACCCGTATAAACGGGTTCTGGGCCGGTTTTACCTCCCCGAAGGAGACTCCGCCCATCGGCGTAGCCTCCTTCGGGTTCCTCCCGCCCGTAGGAAGAGAGTTGAACCGAACAGTCAGTTCAGAGGTGAACGACTGACAATATTCAGTCCCCCCCCACGAGGGTGTCATGTGGCACAAGGCCTTTTTAACGTGGGCATTCCCGAGCCATTAGGCTCGGCCAAAAAAAATAGCCCATTTGAACCCGTATAAACGGGTTCTGGGCCGGTTTTACCTCCCCGAAGGAGACTCCGCCCTTCGGCGTAGCCTCCTTCGGGTTCCTCCCGCCCGTAGGAAGAGAGTTGAACCGAACAGTCAGTTCAGAGGTGAACGACTGACAATATTCAGTCACCCCCCCCACGAGGGTGTCATGTGGCACAAGGCCTTTTTAACGTGGGCATTCCCGAGCCATTAGGCTCGGCAAAAAATAGCCCATTTGAACCCGTATAAACGGGTTCTGGGCCGGTTTTACCTCCCCGAAGGAGACTCCGCCCTTCGGCGTAGCCTCCTTCGGGTTTCCTCCCGCCCGTAGGAAGAGAGTTGAACCGAACAGTCAGTTCAAAGGTGAACGACTGACAATATTCAGTCACCCCCCCACGAGGGTGTCATGTGGCACAAGGCCTTTTTAACGTGGGCATTCCCGAGCCATTAGGCTCGGCCAAAAAAATAGCCCATTTGAACCCGTATAAACGGGTTCTGGGCCGGTTTTACCTCCCCGAAGGAGACTCCGCCCTTCGGCGTAGCCTCCTTCGGGTTCCTCCCGCCCGTAGGAAGAGAGTTGAACCGAACAGTCAGTTCAAAGGTGAACGACTGACAATATTCAGTCCCCCCCACGAGGGTGTCATGTGGCACAAGGCCTTTTTAACGTGGGCATTCCCGAGCCATTAGGCTCGGCAAAAAATAGCCCATTTGAACCCGTATAAACGGGTTTGGGGCCGGTTTTACCTCCCCGAAGGAGACTCCGCCCTTCGGCGTAGCCTCCTTCGGGTTCCTCCCGCCCGTAGGAAGAGAGTTGAACCGAACAGTCAGTTCAGAGGTGAACGACTGACTGATATTCAGTCACCCCCCCACGTGGGTGTCATGTGGCACAAGGCCTTTTTAACGTGGGCATTCCCGAGCCATTAGGCTCAAAAAAAAATAGCCCATTTGAACCCGTATAAACGGGTTCTGGGCCGGTTTTACCCCCGAAGGAGACTCCGCCCTTCGGCGTAGCCTCCTTCGGGTTCCTCCCGCCCGTAGGAAGAGAGTTGAACCGAACAGTCAGTTCAGAGGTGAACGACTGACAATATTCAGTCACCCCCCCCTACGAGGGTGTCATGTGGCACAAGGCCTTTTTAACGTGGGCATTCCCGAGCCATTAGGCTCGCAAAAAAAAATAGCCCATTTGAACCCGTATAAACGGGTTCTGGGCCGGTTTTACCTCCCGAGGAAGGAGACTCCGCCCTTCGGCGTAGCCTCCTTCGGGTTCCTCCCGCCCGTAGGAAAAGAGTTAAACCGAACAGTCGGTTCAGAGTTGAACGACTGACGATATTCAGTCACCCCCCCCCACGAGGGTGTCATGTGGCACAAGGCCTTTTTAACGTGGGCATTCCCGAGCCATTAGGCTCAAACAAAAAATAGCCCATTTGAACCCGTATAAACGGGTTCTGGGCCGGTTTTACCTCCCCGAAGGAGACTCCGCCCTTCGGCGTAGCCTCCTTCGGGTTCCTCCCGCCCGTAGGAAGAGAGTTGAACCCGAACAGTCAGTTCAGAGGTGAACGACTGACAATATTCAGTCCCCCCCCACGAGGGTGTCATGTGGCACAAGGCCTTTTTAACGTGGGCATTCCCGAGCCATTAGGCTCGGCAAAAAAAAAATAGCCCATTTGAACCCGTATAAACGGGTTCTGGGCCGGTTTTACCTCCCCGAAGGAGACTCCGCCCTTCGGCGTAGCCTCCTTCGGGTTCCCCCGCCCGTAGGAAGAGAGTTGAACCGAACAGTCAGTTCAGAGGTGAACGACTGACAATATTCAGTCACCCCCCACGAGGGTGTCATGTGGCACAAGGCCTTTTTAACGTGGGCATTCCCGAGCCATTAGGCTCGGCCAAAAAAATAGCCCATTTGAACCCGTATAAACGGGTTCTGGGCCGGTTTTACCTCCCCGAAGGAGACTCCGCCCTTCGGCGTAGCCTCCTTCGGGTTCCTCCCGCCCGTAGGAAGAGAGTTGAACCGAACAGTCAGTTCAGAGGTGAACGACTGACAATATTCAGTCACCCCCCCCCACGAGGGTGTCATGTGGCACAAGGCCTTTTTAACGTGGGCATTCCCGAGCCATTAGGCTCGGCCAAAAAATAGCCCATTTGAACCCGTATAAACGGGTTCTGGGCCGGTTTTACCTCCCCGAAGGAGACTCCGCCCTTCGGCGTAGCCTCCTTCGGGTTCCTCTCGCCCGTAGGAAGAGAGTTGAACCGAACAGTCAGTTCAGAGGTGAACGACTGACTGACAATATTCAGTCACCCCCCCACGAGGGTGTCATGTGGCACAAGGCCTTTTTAACGTGGGCATTCCCGAGCCATTAGGCTCGGCCAAAAAATAGCCCATTTGAACCCGTATAAACGGGTTCTGGGCCGGTTTTACCTCCCCGAAGGAGACTCCGCCCTTCGGCGTAGCCTCCTTCGGGTTCCTCCCGCCCGTAGGAAGAGAGTTGAACCGAACAGTCAGTTCAGAGGTGAACGACTGACAATATTCAGTCACCCCCCCACGAGGGTGTCATGTGGCACAAGGCCTTTTTAACGTGGGCATTCCCGAGCCATTAGGCTCGGCCAAAAAAAAATAGCCCATTTGAACCCGTATAAACGGGTTCTGGGCCGGTTTTACCTCCCCGAAGGAGACTCCGCCCTTCGGCGTAGCCTCCTTCGGTTCCTCCCGCCCGTAGGAAGAGAGTTGAACCGAACAGTCAGTTCAGAGGTGAACGACTGACAATATTCAGTCCCCCCCCCACGAGGGTGTCATGTGGCACAAGGCCTTTTTAACGTGGGCATTCCCGAGCCATTAGGCTCGGGCAAAAAAAAAATAGCCCATTTGAACCCGTATAAACGGGTTCTGGGCCGGTTTTACCTCCCCGAAGGAGACTCCGCCCTTCGGCGTAGCCTCCTTCGGGTTCCTCTCCGCCCGTAGGAAGAGAGTTGAACCGAACAGTCAGTTCAGAGTGAACGAACGACTGACAATATTCAGTCACCCCCCACGAGGGTGTCATGTGGCACAAGGCCTTTTTAACGTGGGCATTCCCGAGCCATTAGGCTCGGCAAAAAAAAATAGCCCATTTGAACCCGTATAAACGGGTTCTGGGCCGGTTTTACCTCCCCGAAGGAGACTCCGCCCTTCGGCGTAGCCTCCTTCGGGTTCCTCCCGCCCGTAGGAAGAGAGTTGAACCGAACAGTCAGTTTCAGAGGTGAACGACTGACAATATTCAGTCCCCCCACGAGGGTGTCATGTGGCACAAGCCTTTTTAACGTGGGCATTCCCGAGCCATTAGGCTCCAAAAAAAAAATAGCCCATTTGAACCCGTATAAACGGGTTCTGGGCCGGTTTTACCTCCCCGAAGGAGACTCCGCCCTTCGGCGTAGCCTCCTTCGGGTTCCTCCGCCCGTAGGAAGAGAGTTGAACCGAACAGTCAGTTCAGAGGTGAACGACTGACAATATTCAGTCACCCCCCACGAGGGTGTCATGTGGCACAAGGCCTTTTTAACGTGGGCATTCCCGAGCCATTAGGCTCGGCCAAAAATAGCCCATTTGAACCCGTATAAACGGGTTCTGGGCCGGTTTTACCTCCCGAAGGAGACTCCGCCCTTCGGCGTAGCCTCCTTCGGGTTCCTCCCGCCCGTAGGAAGAGAGTTGAACCGAACAGTCAGTTCAGAGGTGAGAGGTGAACGACTGACAATATTCAGTCCCCCCACGAGGGGTGTCATGTGGCACAAGGCCTTTTTAACGTGGGCATTCCCGAGCCATTAGGCTCGGGCAAAAAAAATAGCCCATTTGAACCCGTATAAACGGGTTCTGGGCCGGTTTTACCTCCCCGAAGGAGACTCCGCCCTTCGGCGTAGCCTCCTTCGGGTTCCTCCCGCCCGTAGGAAGAGAGTTGAACCGAACAGTCAGTTCAAAGGTGAACGACTGACAATATTCAGTCACCCCCCCCACGAGGGTGTCATGTGGCACAAGGCCTTATTAACGTGGGCATTCCCGAGCCATTAGGCTCGGCCAAAAAATAGCCCATTTGAACCCGTATAAACGGGTTCTGGGCCGGTTTTACCTCCCCGAAGGAGACTCCGCCCTTCGGCGTAGCCTCCTTCGGGTCGGGTTCTCTCGCCCGTAGGAAGAGAGTTGAACCGAACAGTCAGTTCAGAGGTGAACGACTGACAATATTCAGTCACCCCCCCCCCACGAGGGTGTCATGTGGCACAAGGCCTTTTTAACGTGGGCATTCCCGAGCCATTAGGCTCGGCCAAAAAATAGCCCATTTGAACCCGTATAAACGGGTTCTGGGCCGGTTTTACCTCCCCGAAGGAGACTCCGCCCTTCGGCGTAGCCTCCTTCGGGTTCCTCGCCCGTAGGAAGAGAGTTGAACCGAACAGTCAGTTCAGAGGTGAACGACTGACAATATTCAGTCACCCCCCACGAGGGTGTCATGTGGCACAAGGCCTTTTTAACGTGGGCATTCCCGAGCCATTAGGCTCGGCAAAAAAAAAAATAGCCCATTTGAACCCGTATAAACGGGTTCTGGGCCGGTTTTACCTCCCCGAAGGAGACTCCGCCCTTCGGCGTAGCCTCCTTCGGGTTCCTCCCGCCCGTAGGAAGAGAGTTGAACCGAACAGTCAGTTCAGGTGAGGTGAACGACTGACAATATTCAGTCACCCCCCCCCACGAGGGTGTCATGTGGCACAAGGCCTTTTTAACGTGGGCATTCCCGAGCCATTAGGCTCGGCAAAAAAAATAGCCCATTTGAACCCGTATAAACGGGTTCTGGGCCGGTTTACCTCCCCGAAGGAGACTCCGCCCTTCGGCGTAGCCTCCTTCGGGTTCCTCCCGCCCGTAGGAAGAGAGTTGAACCGAACAGTCAGTTCAGAGGTGAACGACTGACAATATTCAGTCACCCCCCCCACGAGGGTGTCATGTGGCACAAGGCCTTTTTAACGTGGGCATTCCCGAGCCATTAGGCTCGGCCAAAAAATAGCCCATTTGAACCCGTATAAACGGGTTCTGGGCCGGTTTTACCTCCCCGAAGGAGACTCCGCCCTTCGGCGTAGCCTCCTTCGGGTTCCTCTCGCCCGTAGGAAGAGAGTTGAACCGAACAGTCAGTTCAGAGGTGAACGACTGACAATATTCAGTCACCCCCCCACGAGGGTGTCATGTGGCACAAGGCCTTTTTAACGTGGGCATTCCCGAGCCATTAGGCTCGGCCAAAAAATAGCCCATTTGAACCCGTATAAACGGGTTCTGGGCCGTTTTACTCCCCGAAGGAGACTCCGCCCTTCGGCGTAGCCTCCTTCGGGTTCCTCTCGCCCGTAGGAAGAGAGTTGAACCGAACAGTCAGTTCAGAGGTGAACGACTGACAATATTCAGTCACCCCCCACGAGGGTGTCATGTGGCACAAGGCCTTTTTAACGTGGGCATTCCCGAGCCATTAGGCTCGGCCAAAAAAAAATAGCCCATTTGAACCCGTATAAACGGGTTCTGGGCCGAGTTTTACCTCCCCGAAGGAGACTCCGCCCTTCGGCGTAGCCTCCTTCGGGTTCCTCCCGCCCGTAGGAAGAGAGTTGAACCGAACAGTCAGTTCAGAGGTGAACGACTGACAATATTCAGTCAGTCCCCCCCCACGAGGGTGTCATGTGGCACAAGGCCTTTTTAACGTGGGCATTCCCGAGCCATTAGGCTCAAAAAAAATAGCCCATTTGAACCCGTATAAACGGGTTCTGGGCCGTTTTTAACCTCCCCGAAGGAGACTCCGCCCTTCGGCGTAGCCTCCTTCGGGTTCCTCTCGCCCGTAGGAAGAGAGTTGAACCGAACAGTCAGTTCAGAGGTGAACGACTGACAATATTCAGTCACCCCCCCCCACGAGGGTGTCATGTGGCACAAGGCCTTTTTAACGTGGGCATTCCCGAGCCATTAGGCTCGGCCAAAAAAAATAGCCCATTTGAACCCGTATAAACGGGTTCTGGGCCGGTTTTACCCTCCCGAAGGAGACTCCGCCCTTCGGCGTAGCCTCCTTCGGGTTCCTCTCGCCCGTAGGAAGAGAGTTGAACCGAACAGTCAGTTCAGAGGTGAACGACTGACAATATTCATATTCACCCCCCCCCCACGAGGGTGTCATGTGGCACAAGGCCTTTTTAACGTGGGCATTCCCGAGCCATTAGGCTCGGCCAAAAATATAGCCCATTTGAACCCGTATAAACGGGTTCTGGGCCGTTTTTACTCCCCGAAGGAGACTCCGCCCTTCGGCGTAGCCTCCTTCGGGTTCCTCCTCCGCCCGTAGGAAGAGAGTTGAACCGAACAGTCAGTTCAGAGGTGAACGACTGACAATATTCAGACAATATTCAGTCCCCCCCCACGAGGGTGTCATGTGGCACAAGGCCTTTTTAACGTGGGCATTCCCGAGCCATTAGGCTCGGCAAAAAAAAAAAAATAGCCCATTTGAACCCGTATAAACGGGTTCTGGGGCCGGTTTTACCCCCCGAAGGAGACTCCGCCCTTCGGCGTAGCCTCCTTCGGGTTCCTCTCGCCCGTAGGAAGAGAGTTGAACCGAACAGTCAGTTCAGAGGTGAACGACTGACAATATTCAGTCACCCCCCACGAGGGTGTCATGTGGCACAAGGCCTTTTTAACGTGGGCATTCCCGAGCCATTAGGCTCGGCCAAAAAAATAGCCCATTTGAACCCGTATAAACGGGTTCTGGGCCGTTTTACCTCCCCGAAGGAGACTCCGCCCTTCGGCGTAGCCTCCTTCGGGTTCCTCTCGCCCGTAGGAAGAGAGTTGAACCGAACAGTCAGTTCAGAGGTGAACGACTGACAATATTCAGTCACCCCCCCCACGAGGGTGTCATGTGGCACAAGGCCTTTTTAACGTGGGCATTCCCGAGCCATTAGGCTCGGCAAAAAAAATAGCCCATTTGAACCCGTATAAACGGGTTCTGGGCCGGTTTTACCTCCCGAAGGAGACTCCGCCCTTCGGCGTAGCCTCCTTCGGGTTCCTCTCGCCCGTAGGAAGAGAGTTGAAACCGAACAGTCAGTTCAGAGGTGAACGACTGACAATATTCAGTCAGTCCCCCCCCCCACGAGGGTGTCATGTGGCACAAGGCCTTTTTAACGTGGGCATTCCCGAGCCATTAGGCTCGGCAAAAAAAAATAGCCCATTTGAACCCGTATAAACGGGTTCTGGGCCGGTTTTTTACCTCCCCGAAGGAGACTCCGCCCTTCGGCGTAGCCTCCTTCGGGTTCCTCTCGCCCGTAGGAAGAGAGTTGAACCGAACAGTCAGTTCAGAGGTGAACGACTGACAATATTCAGTCACCCCCCACGAGGGTGTCATGTGGCACAAGGCCTTTTTAACGTGGGCATTCCCGAGCCATTAGGCTCGGCAAAAAAAATAGCCCATTTGAACCCGTATAAACGGGTTCTGGGGCCGGTTTAACCTCCCCGAAGGAGACTCCGCCCTTCGGCGTAGCCTCCTTCGGGTTCCTCTCGCCCGTAGGAAGAGAGTTGAACCGAACAGTCAGTCAGTTCAGAGGTGAACGACTGACAATATTCAGTCACCCCCCCCCACGAGGGTGTCATGTGGCACAAGGCCTTTTTTAACGTGGGCATTCCCGAGCCATTAGGCTCGGCCAAAAAAAAATAGCCCATTTGAACCCGTATAAACGGGTTCTGGGCCGGTTTTACCTCCCCGAAGGAGACTCCGCCCTTCGGCGTAGCCTCCTTCTTCGGGGTTCCTCCCGCCCGTAGGAAGAGAGTTGAACCGAACAGTCAGTTCAGAGGTGAACGACTGACAATATTCAGTCACCCCCCACGAGGGTGTCATGTGGCACAAGGCCTTTTTAACGTGGGCATTCCCGAGCCATTAGGCTCGGCCAAAAAATAGCCCATTTGAACCCGTATAAACGGGTTCTGGGCCGAGTTTAACCTCCCGAAGGAGACTCCGCCCTTCGGCGTAGCCTCCTTCGGGTTCCTCTCGCCCGTAGGAAGAGAGTTGAACCGAACAGTCAGTTCAGAGGTGAACGACTGACAATATTCAGTCAGTCCCCCCCCACGAGGGTGTCATGTGGCACAAGGCCTTTTTAACGTGGGCATTCCCGAGCCATTAGGCTCGGCAAAAAATAGCCCATTTGAACCCGTATAAACGGGTTCTGGGCCGAGTTTAACCTCCCCGAAGGAGACTCCGCCCTTCGGCGTAGCCTCCTTCGGGTTCCTCTCCCGCCCGTAGGAAGAGAGTTGAACCGAACAGTCAGTTCAGAGGTGAACGACTGACAATATTCAGTCACCCCCCACGAGGGTGTCATGTGGCACAAGGCCTTTTTAACGTGGGCATTCCCGAGCCATTAGGCTCCAAAAAAAAAATAGCCCATTTGAACCCGTATAAACGGGTTCTGGGCCGGTTTTACCTCCCCGAAGGAGACTCCGCCCTTCGGCGTAGCCTCCTTCGGGTTCCTCTCGCCCGTAGGAAGAGAGTTGAACCGAACAGTCAGTTCAGAGGTGAACGACTGACAATATTCAGTCACCCCCCACGAGGGTGTCATGTGGCACAAGGCCTTTTTAACGTGGGCATTCCCGAGCCATTAGGCTCGGCCAAAAAATAGCCCATTTGAACCCGTATAAACGGGTTCTGGGCCGGTTTTACCTCCCCGAAGGAGACTCCGCCCTTCGGCGTAGCCTCCTTCGGGTTCCTCTCGCCCGTAGGAAGAGAGTTGAACCGTACAGTCAGTTCAGAGTGAACGACGACTGACAATATTCAGTCACCCCCCACGAGGGTGTCATGTGGCACAAGGCCTTTTTAACGTGGGCATTCCCGAGCCATTAGGCTCGCCAAAAAAATAGCCCATTTGAACCCGTATAAACGGGTTCTGGGCCGTTTTACCTCCCGAAGGAGACTCCGCCCTTCGGCGTAGCCTCCTTCGGGTTCCTCTCGCCCGTAGGAAGAGAGTTGAACCGAACAGTCAGTTCAGAGGTGAACGACTGACAATATTCAGTCACCCCCCCACGAGGGTGTCATGTGGCACAAGGCCTTTTTAACGTGGGCATTCCCGAGCCATTAGGCTCGGCCAAAAAATAGCCCATTTGAACCCGTATAAACGGGTTCTGGGCCGGTTTTACCTCCCCGAAGGAGACTCCGCCCTTCGGCGTAGCCTCCTTCGGGTTCCTCTCGCCCGTAGGAAGAGAGTTGAACCGAACAGTCAGTTCAAAGGTGAACGACTGACAATATTCAGTCACCCCCCACGAGGGTGTCATGTGGCACAAGGCCTTTTTAACGTGGGCATTCCCGAGCCATTAGGCTCGGCCAAAAAAAATAGCCCATTTGAACCCGTATAAACGGGTTCTGGGCCGGTTTTACCTCCCCGAAGGAGACTCCGCCCTTCGGCGTAGCCTCCTTCGGGTTCCTCTCGCCCGTAGGAAGAGAGTTGAACCGAACAGTCAGTTCAGAGGTGAACGACTGACAATATTCAGTCAGTCCCCCCCACGAGGGTGTCATGTGGCACAAGGCCTTTTTAACGTGGGCATTCCCGAGCCATTAGGGGCTCGGCCAAAAAAAATAGCCCATTTGAACCCGTATAAACGGGTTCTGGGCCGGTTTTACCTCCCCGAAGGAGACTCCGCCCTTCGGCGTAGCCTCCTTCGGGTTCCTCCGCCCGTAGGAAGAGAGTTGAACCGAACAGTCAGTTCAGAGGTGAACGACTGACAATATTCAGTCACCCCCCCACGAGGGTGTCATGTGGCACAAGGCCTTTTTAACGTGGGCATTCCCGAGCCATTAGGCTCGGCCCAAAAAAAAATAGCCCATTTGAACCCGTATAAACGGGTTCTGGGCCGAGTTTAACCTCCCCGAAGGAGACTCCGCCCTTCGGCGTAGCCTCCTTCGGGTTCCTCTCGCCCGTAGGAAGAGAGTTGAACCGAACAGTCAGTTCAAAGGTGAACGACTGACAATATTCAGTCACCCCCCACGAGGGTGTCATGTGGCACAAGGCCTTTTTAACGTGGGCATTCCCGAGCCATTAGGCTCGGCCAAAAAAATAGCCCATTTGAACCCGTATAAACGGGTTCTGGGCCGGTTTAACCTCCCCGAAGGAGACTCCGCCCTTCGGCGTAGCCTCCTTCGGGTTCCTCTCGCCCGTAGGAAGAGAGTTGAACCGAACAGTCAGTTCAGAGGTGAACGACTGACAATATTCAGTCACCCCCCACGAGGGTGTCATGTGGCACAAGGCCTTTTTTAACGTGGGCATTCCCGAGCCATTAGGCTCGGCCAAAAAAATAGCCCATTTGAACCCGTATAAACGGGTTCTGGGCCGGTTTAACCTCCCCGAAGGAGACTCCGCCCTTCGGCGTAGCCTCCTTCGGGTTCCTCTCGCCCGTAGGAAGAGAGTTGAACCGAACAGTCAGTTCAAAAGTGAACGACTGACAATATTCAGTCACCCCCCCACGAGGGTGTCATGTGGCACAAGGCCTTTTTAACGTGGGCATTCCCGAGCCATTAGGCTCGGCCAAAAAATAGCCCATTTGAACCCGTATAAACGGGTTCTGGGCCGGTTTTACCTCCCCGAAGGAGACTCCGCCCTTCGGCGTAGCCTCCTTCGGGTTCCTCCCGCCCGTAGGAAGAGAGTTGAACCGAACAGTCAGTTCAAGGTGAACGACTGACAATATTCAGTCACCCCCCACGAGGGTGTCATGTGGCACAAGGCCTTTTTAACGTGGGCATTCCCGAGCCATTAGGCTCGGCAAAAAATAGCCCATTTGAACCCGTATAAACGGGTTCTGGGCCGAGTTTAACCTCCCCGAAGGAGACTCCGCCCTTCGGCGTAGCCTCCTTCGGGTTCCTCTCGCCCGTAGGAAGAGAGTTGAACCGAACAGTCAGTTCAGAGGTGAACGACTGACAATATTCAGTCACCCCCACGAGGGTGTCATGTGGCACAAGGCCTTTTTAACGTGGGCATTCCCGAGCCATTAGGCTCGGCCAAAAAAATAGCCCATTTGAACCCGTATAAACGGGTTCTGGGCCGGTTTTACCTCCCCGAAGGAGACTCCGCCCTTCGGCGTAGCCTCCTTCGGGTTCCTCTCGCCCGTAGGAAGAGAGTTGAACCGAACAGTCAGTTCAGAGGTGAACGACTGACAATATTCAGTCACCCAAATTATTTAGGAACCCGTACCTTTTTTGAAAACGGGTTTCAGGGCCGGTAAAATCTCCCCGAAGGAGACTCCGCCCTTCGGCGTAGCCTCCTTCGGGTTCCTCTTGGTAGTTGGGGAAGAGAGTTTTAACAGTCAGTTCAGAGCGGTGAACTGTAAATATTTGGAATAATTCTAGTTTAGGATCATTATTTATTATGGAATAGTCCATTATTTTATGTCTTGATTAAGATCCCATAACACCAAGGCCTTTTGATCGTAGCATTTTTAATTTTCTTTCTTGGGATCCCGAGCCAAAATTCGGCCAAATTTTTTTTTTTGAACCCGATTTTCTTGGTTCTGGTCATTGTTTGCGGTTTCCCGAAGGAACTGTTCGAAAGCCTCCTTCGGGTTCAATACCTCTTCTTGAGGTGGTCCGTTCATCCTTGAACGACTGAATTCTCTTAAAAATATTCAGTTTACAGTGTTTGTTCAATGGGTTGAGAATTTTTCCTTCTACCTTATGAACTAGTCATATTACCATTTCATTTTCAATTATGCCTTAATTTTAGTAAGAAGTATTATTTTTATGAATAAAAGTTTTGAATTTTTTTTTTCTCCTGGGAGAAATTTTTTTTGAAAATAGGACTGTATTATTTGTTTTGTTTTACTTGAAAAATAATTTATCGAAAATATGATGTTTTTTTTTTTTGACGTAGACCGTCATTGCGGCCCATTTTCCATTTGTATTCTACTTTTTCAATTTGCCCGTATTTTCGAGTCTAGTTATTTTATTGGTCATTTTTTTTTTCAATTGACGCAAACGGTACGCTCCTTTTTTTCTTGAAAACAGGTTGAATGTTTTCCTTTATTTCGATATTAGCTGCCATTTTCTTACATCTTCCGAGACCTGCTGAAAATACTTGGGGAAACTCGTTAGTTTTTTCCTTTTAATTTGTCTGCCTCGGTTGATTTTTTTTTACATTCTGGCAGTACGTATAATAGGTAAATCCACAATTCGAATTTTTTTGCATCCAGTCTGTTCCGAATAGGTTTTCGGGGTATTTTTTAAACGTACATTTTAGTTTTTTCGTCATTCCATTAAATGTTACGTTTGTAATTACTTCACCCTCGAATTTTATCTTTTCTCCCCGTAACTGATCTAAGCAATTATAATCTTATTTTTTAACATGACAGTTTTGTTTTTTTTTTTTTCCATGTTTGTAGGTTTATGATAGTTAAGTCTGAGCTCAGAATCCAGCTGTAACCTAACTTTTCTGTTTTGCATTTCAACTTGTACATATTTTCTTATATTAGTCTCATCTATTTGATCAGTCCTCGTAATTTTTATTTTTGAAACAAATTTTTTCTTTCTTTTCTATACCAACAATGAGAACTTTTGTGGCCAATTTTTTTAACATGATAGACAAGTTTTAAAACGATATGTACAGTCTTTAACCCAATGCCAAGACCCACAACGATAGCATGGACTGGGTTATAGTTTTTTTATGTTGATTATAATTAGAAAATTTTGTTTACCTGTTTTGAGGATAAAAATCGAACTGAAATGTTCAAAATAAAGAAGAATAAGAACACAGGTATGGAATAACACAGATAGGGTCTTTATTACAAAAGGAATAAATTTTTTAGAAAAAGAATTATAAGTGTTATCTTATGAACAATCAGGTTTTGAAAAGAGAGAAAATATTTATATTTCAACCAGTATCACTATTCAATGTCTTGCGATAATTGTTTGAACGAGACTCTGTTTCGACGGGGTTCTGAAAAAACCGTTCTTGACAAAGATTTGATTTACTGACAATTTGTTTTACTGACTCGACTTGAACAACTGACTGACTCCTTACCTACTCCTGAGGCGCAGTATTTATTAAGTATGGAATAGTCCATTATTATTATTATTATTATTATTATTATAATTATTAAAAGATCCCATAACAACTATATATGAAATTAGCTGTCTAGCAGTATTCAAAACTAGAAAGATATCCTCAGGAGAAAAATCTCAAAAAACGGTAAAAGTGTTTCATAGATTAATGACCAAAAAATCCAGTATAATTTTAGATATTATGTAGGTATTAGCTAGAAAGAAATATTAAGATCAAGTTATTAAAATTATTATTTTCTTCATAGAAAATATCTTTAAAGTTCTACGATATGGTCGCTTTTGCAATCCTACCAGTCAAAATGAACGCATCTCAATGGAAACAATAATTAGATAAATTGTATTTGAAATATTACAGGAGACTTAATTCCCTTTTATAGGAGAAATCATTCACCTAAAATTCCAGATTCAGACAAGGTTATATTATATAAACAATAACCAATAATTTTGGTGGAAAAGTAGTCATTTACTCGAGTGGACGTGGACATGAATGACTTGGTAAAAAATCATAATAAATTTCAGGACAGTTTTTCGTCTTGGATTTAATGTCTTTTTTCATTCATGCATTGATTTGATGTAATTTCTGCTAAATAAAGTTCAGCAATTTTTTTATAAGAGTAAATTTTAATGAACATCTATTTTTATCTATTTATCTAAATATAAAAATATTTATTTTTTTACGAATGTTTTATTATTTTCGTTCATTTTATATCTCTTTCTCAAAGTTTAATATCCTTTATTCGTTTTCGTTTATAAAAGAATATATCTATATAT